>JAQGBM010001016.1:0-11588 GCA_034698405.1 Symphylella vulgaris | reverse complement strand
TAACAAAACCTTTTTACATTAATTATAAAAAAATTAATTTCTCAATATGTTGGCGTTAAATATTTATTTTTTTAAGAATATTAATGTAAAAAGGTATTGATAAATAAGTGATTTTAAAAACATCCCACCAAATTACCCCATCAACTTCCGCCACCAAATTACCCCCGGTTACCTTAGTATTTTTTTAAATATTATTTTACATTTAATTTCAGTACTGTTATGTTACGTATATAATGTCCGAATACAGGTGGTGTGCGAGTTTTTTTTTTTTTTTTTTCCTAAATTTTTTTTCCAAAACCAAAAAAAAAAAAAAATGGCAACCCCAAGAAAATTAAAAAATACGTATTAAACAGGAAGTACACACAGGATAAATGAAAAAAGTTTTAAAAAAATTATAATGTTCCCCTTCCTCACAACCAATGGTGACAATCATATGAGGGAGGGAGGCAAAAAGGGGGTTTAAAAATATTATTCATCCGTCTAACCCTTCCGTGACTCATTCTGAGTATCTCTCTCTCTCCTGGATGTGCGTGGGGAGGGGGGGAGGAGGTACGGACCACTGGGGATTAACATTATATCTACCTATTTTTTTATTTTATTTAGGCCTTACACAGCCATTTTGTATTTTTCATTGTCTAAAATTTTTTTTTCGCAAATGTAACTAATAAAAGTCACAATTTTTTCCATCTTGAAAAGTAATAAATTTGCTTATCGATGCTTTTTCTTTATAATTCATTTTATGCTGTGATTAAAAAATAGGGGGTGACAGAAACAAAGGACCGTTAAATCGGGGGTACAAAGAATCGTTATTTTAGGACCGCAAAAAATAATGAATGGTTGCATGATGTGTATAATTTGAGTCAGATGTTTTTTCCCCAAAATATTAATAAAGAAGTATTTAAAAAAAATAATATTGTAAAAAACAGATTGTGTGATTAATTAAATTTAGTAATAAATTCTTCCTTCTGAATATTATGTTCGAAATAATTTTTTTTTTTTTTTTTTTATTTCATTTAACTTCAATTAATTACAAAATAGCAACTGGTTTACAAATAATAAATCTGCCATATATTAACACGGCATTTAAATGTACCATAATAATTACATAAATTTAATTAGACAAAGAATCTCCATAGAGACAAACTCTCTGTAGGAGATTAAAACACTGTACAAAAGTACAGAAAAAAATAAAGGTATATAAAATAAATTCAGAAGTATGGCGGATGCCTATTAATTATGTGGAAACCTGATAATACATTTTCTTAAGGGAAGACCTAAAGGTCTTGTAATCATCAATAATTTTGATATGGGGTGGGAGTTTATTAAAACTGTCAATAGCATTAATATAGAATTGCATGTGTGAATGAGTTTTTTTCCAGTAGGGTTTTTTGAAAAACAAATTTAAATTTTCTCTAGTATTATGTTGATTATTGTCATTAAAATAAAAATCTATATTATATTTTTTGATCTTGTAGTGAGCTTCAAAGATCAACTGACAGAGCTTATAATTTTTGTATTCTCCAAGAGGCAGCATATTCATATAAGAATATCTCTCACTTAAATTCATTTCCTTTTTATTTTTGGTTATATATTTAATCATTTTATTGGTTAACCTACAAATCCTGTCGAAATGACAGTTGTAAGTACCAGACCAAATGCAAAGACAGTATCCAATATGTGAAAGGAACAAGTTATTTATGATAATTTTTTTGGAAAAATAGGTTAAAAAATGTTCAGCTCTGTAGATAGCAGAAATTATATGGTAAACTTTTCCACATAATTTATTAAAATTCAACTTATACACATAATTATTAAAAATGTATGCTTCTTTAGACATTTGACAGCACTGAATTCCTTAGCATAGCCCCATTCTTTAATTACTAATTATGACTAAGTTTATACTGCAGTTTGCAGGTCAGCCAGCCAGGCAGGCGGTAGCAAGCCAACAGCGACGTGCCGTATCGTTACAGATTCGACACATACAGTCTGTTGTTGTCTGTCCGTTTGCCCTCTTATGAGGGGGCAGAAGAACACGAACAAGACAAGACTACTGCAACTTCAAACTTTTTCGAAAAAGGGAAAAATATGCTCATTAAAAAAATTAATAGCTGCGTGGTTAAAAATAAATGTTCATGCCATGCAGCTGTGAAGGAAAATAATAAGTGGAAATTATACTTAACTTATAAAAATAATAAATATAATTATTTAAGTTTATGATGTAAGTTATAAGTTATATAGATTTTGGAGATCTATAACATAAATTTACTTAATATGCTTTAAATTAAAATTATTTTAAAATAATACCGTAACTTATTAGAATTATTTAACAGAATTATTTTACTATAATAATAGTTACTAACGAAGATTGCAGTTCAGATTTAAGAAAAACTATTAATCGTATATAATAAATTTTTATTATAAGTTAGTTTATTAATCTGGATGGAAGTTTTAGTTAAAAATAAATAATTGTAAAAAATATTTATTATATTTATTCATTAATAACTTAATTATAAAATCCATACGAGAAATTCCTGATTTGTTTTTATTCAATAATTTATTTATTCTATTAGTTACGACTTAATACACTGCTTCAGTAATTATTATTTTTTTCTTCAAATTCAAGGTTCCAAAATCGTATGTTACATTAAATTTGAAATATTTATTTATAAAAAAAATATTATTATCTAAAATATTGATAGTTAACTTTATCAAATATTTTGTTATTTTAAATTTGAAAAGAAATTAAAGATTTTTTTTATTTTGGAATAAAAAATTAAGACATATTTATTAAAACTATAATTATATTTTTATATAAAATATTACAATACATAATTATAAAATTCAGATAGTTTTTAAGTTTATTTTATAAGAAATAAATATTTGAAATTTAATACACCATGCAATTGAGTTATGAAGCAAAGAATTTGAATAATATTGAGATAATAATAATAAATTAATTATACTCAAATATTCATGTAAATATTGTAGACAAAATACATTATTTTGGTCATAGCAGTCTTAACTTTAAGCCTATTTTCGCCTGCATCAATGCCATATGATTATTTCGCCAACACATGCATGCTGCTATATTATACGACTCGAGCTATTTATATATAGCCGTATATAGCTTGCACAATATTTAATGCTAGCCTTTATTGTGTAATTCAGCAATTATACAATATGTATAGTCAGTATATACTTATAAAATTAATTCTGTAGATATAATTATATATACTAGCCTATAAATTATAAAATTCAATTATTAAATTACATCTCCTTCAACTTGCATTCAATTTATAACCATTTTTATCCATTCTTTCCAAAAATGTTGCTTATTGAAATCTATATGGGCAGCTTTAAATTTACTCCGTAGGTTATATTAAAAATCTATTATAAATTTATCCATTATAAGAAAGTTCTGCATGCCTTAATTTAAATTGAGGAATATGACATTTTTATACAATTTGGCCTATAAAATAGTTTAATCAATGAACTTTTTCTGTTTTGGATAACAATTCACAAGAAGTTGATTTTAAAAAAGCTGAAAAATAGAAGCCTAATAAACTAAGTTAATTCCAAAATCGAAATGTAATTCGTGGAAAAAGTATACGAGGTGATAATAATTATGAAGAATTAGGTGATATGAATATAGGCTATTTTCAAAAACAATTAAGCAACATTTTTGGAAAGAATGGATATAAATTGAATGGAAATAAATTGAAAAGAAAATATAAATTGAATGGAATAAATTGAAAATAAAGTTTAATTTACTAGGTTTATGGGATTTTTTTCACTTTATTTTCTAATTTCTGTAGAATATTACAGAATTTTTTTATGTTATTAAATTTGTAAAAAAAAGAGTAAAACCATTTACAATTAACTTAGTATAAAGTAATAAATAAAATGATGGTATTAAACAGCATAATAAAATAGACTAATAATTCGACTAAAATTATTTTTATGCGATTTTTGTGAAAGACCTGAATAACATTCAGTTTTATTATTCATATACCAATATATATATTATTGATATACCAATATAGTATAATATGCTGATTAGTAAAATAATAATTTAATAAATAAATTGAAAAATTGAAAAAAATTAATTTTTATACTTACATTATTTATGGCCCTTGATGGAATTGTGTAAAGTTGGTTGATTGTGATGAATAACTCAATATTATTTTTTAAGTAGAAATAATAATAATGTTATAGCTGAAAATATTATTATAGGCTACTGTTTGATATACCAATATAGTATAATTTGCTGATATATCAATATTTTAAAAATAGCTTTATAAATAATACTTATATTTAAGTTAAAAATACGACAATGTCACTATTGAATAGTTATAACAACTAATTTAATTTCCATTATTATATTGTTTATAATTATATATCTTACATTAAAACAAATTTTTCTAAATAACTAATAACCCTCAATAATAATAATAAGTTCAAAATAATAATTTAAAACGAATAAAATAACTATTTACATGGATAACGATACTCAGGAAAGGAAAATTATCAGGAAAACTACATTATTTACAATATTATTTTTTAAGTAAAGGCATGCATAGGTTAAACTATAGGATTTCCGATTTAGAATATCAAATATATTTAAGCCTTTTTTTACTTAAATTCATTTCGGTTTATGAATTTGATACAGTTCATATTTCTTGGTCGTGGCCTGAGTTAGGTGTAGGTGAATTAGGATTTCCAGTAGAGGCGGGGGTGCAACCAGGGGTTGGACCCACCAAATCGTGTTGTCCGTGTTCGATTATACAGCTCGAAGGGGAAAAGGATCCTTCGGAATCCGAACTCGATCCCATGGGGGATTTTCTCTCCAAATGATAGGGGGATTCGTATGAAACTGGGGATGATGGGGGATGTTGCAGCAGATGACTGTTGCCTGGTGAGGGATTAAGAACCCCTCTGTATTTTGGAAAATTATTATTGTTGGAAGGGATGTTCCAGTATTTCATAGAAGAAGCAACGAAAAACGACTTTGCAGCTTGTTGCCAAGCGTCCAAAGTAGATGGCCAGTAGCCCGAATTGCTTAAATTTTTGACAACGAGCTCGTCAGGAATGGAGTGATGGGTCAAAAATTCCCCCTTGTTTGAATTAGGGGACAATTTATGTGATGGAGATGAAGTCTCCATTTTATTTCTCTTGTAAAGGGTTCGGTTGTACGAGATTAAATTGTCGTCCGATACATCATCGTCTTTACTTTCGGACCTAGCAGATTTGTTCAGGGGCATGTCATCTCCGTAACGCATATTTCGGTCCATCCCTGGGGAAGAAGAATCTTTTTCTTCCGGGTCAGGGGCGAGAAGACTCTCTACGTCAAATAAGCGCTTTCTCGATACGACCGTTTGATGGGACAAAGATAGACCGGTAAGGTTTCGGTTATTTCGGATACCAGTTATGGGTACATGATGATGGGAACGCCCCAAATTAAGACCGAAAGGACTGTTTAAGTGGTGATGATGGTGGTGGTGACCCGATAAAAGGCTAGAAGACAAACACTCACCGTTTAGAGTTCGCTCGTTGACCAACAAGCTGTTTTCGGCCACGGAATCTCGAAGAAGGGCCACGGAATCGGCCAGTCGAGGCGAAGGTGGAGGGCTCGGACTGTCCTCATCATCCGGCACAGATAGTCCCATGTGTTTTCGCACCTTTCGCTGGGCTTTCCGCCTTCTAAAGTCACCTCTCTTAAAATCTTCGATGTTTGCTGGATGAATGGCCCAATAATGACCTTTTCCATTTGCACTTCTACCTGCTTTTATGAAGCAGTCATTGAGGGATAAATTGTGCCTTATGCTGTTTCTCCAGCCAGGCCCACGAGCACGAAAATAAGGGTAATTATCTAGTATATATTGGTAAATGTCACTCAACACAAGCTTCTTATCTGGTGAGCCCAAAATAGCCATTCCGATGAGACCGATGTAACTGTGCTGGGGCTTCGGCTCTTCCGGGATGCGGTACCTGCCAGGTTCGTATCTTCCGTACGTCCCGAAGGAATAGGCAGCTGCAGCAGCAGCCGCGGCGTCCGTTAACTGATGATGAGGGTGTCCCGTTGGTCCAAACCCGACCGCGGCTGCTGCAGCCATTGCAAAAGGACTGGCACTTAACTGCGAATTGGTATAAGTACGAAATCGGTCGGAGTAGGCGTAATTGTAGAGCTGCAGTCTGTAGTGTTCCAGGGCTGCTTGGGTGACTGACGCTGGATGCATTGAACTTGTAGCGTATACTGCAGCTGTCGTGGGTTGATCGGAACTTAGAGATTTGAGTCCAAATGGTAGTATGGCTGATGGAGCACTTACTGTAGTAGCAGCAGCAGTTGGAGAATTTTCGTTACTGCACATGTTGATGATGATAGCTTATTTAAAAAATGCCTGTTTTTCGGATACTGTTTCTTTCATTTACTGCAATGATTTAACTTCACATCTCCTTATGGGTGATATAATGTGTATACACACAGTCGTATAAATTGCCCACAAGTGTACAAACGTTCTCTCTTATCACGCAACCGATTTAGCGTAGTCTCGCATGAATGATATACACACAGTGTATCTATGAACCATGTGTGTATATGTATATACACAAATACCACTTTGTCTATCAGGTTTACTCAAAGTTTTGTTTCCGCCCCCTTTTCCCCATCTTCTTTGCCGACTGCAAAACATTTTCCCCTGCCCAGTTGTTACGTGTCTAGTATCGAGCTTTTGTGCGAGGCGCACGCTCATTGGCTGGCCGACTCGGTATAAATTTTGATTTCCCATCAAATGCAGAGCGATGCTGAGCCAAAGCGGTTGTATGGCCTATCGGGGAATGCTGAAGATTTGCCAGGAAACCTGTATAGCTATTATCATTCGAGTAACGTGCGAGAATGGCATGAGAAATTGTCGATAAACTTATGATGGTTGTTAGATAAACATTTGCGCGGAATGGTTGAAAAACCACAAAAGAACCTTTGTAACAAAAGGGATTGAGAATAATAAGAAATTCTAAAGCTCTTTATTAATTAAAACAACGAATATTAAAATTAGAAAAATAATAGTTAGGCTATATAAAACATAAGTTATACTATAGGAGTATAGGACTACTTTCCTATTCTTTTGGTGGTTTCTAATATAATAAAAAGAAGCAATTATCTCATTCCTAGATAGCTATACCTTCTATATAGACTGTATACTTTTGATGCCTCACAGGAAATTTTGTTAAATTTTTAAAGTAGGCTGCAATAATAAATAATAAATTCGTTTGTAAATTAGCCATATCAATTCGATAAATTTTTGTGTTAATTATTATTCAAACTGTTACATGCAAACTCTCATATTCATTTATGCGGACTTTCAGATGGCGGTTTGGGGTGCATAGTTTCATTCTACCCCTGAGAAATTCCCCCAGTTTCAGCCTTCAGAATATAGCTGGATTACAGGAGCACGCCACAACTCCCGCGCGTCTATTATGATCTAGATTTTTTTAAAATTGTTAACATTTTTTAACTTATAGCCTATAGTTACCGGTAAAATTATATTCACACTGTAGAAATCATGTACCTATAGTATACGCAATCAAAAAATTAATGGTCATTTAATTTATTTTTCTATCACAACTTTTTAAAACTTTATTCAAATTATTGTTCAAATTATATAGCCTTACTGCAGCTGATTCAGCATGCTGCAGTTATGCATAGCCTACAGTTATGCCAGTAATAAATAATTATATAGACTTATGATACAGACATTATTTTTCCATAGGATACTTGGATGCGAGTGGCCGAGACAGCTGGAGAATGATATTCTGCTAGGCGATGGCGCCGTAGGACCCGGGTTCGGTTCCCAGTACATCCCATACAGGTTCACAAAATTGGCCGGAGTGGATGTTTCTAACTGTTGTTATATGATGTCGTTGATGATGGGTATAAAATAGTTTTAATTGCTATTTTGGGGGTTATTCCTTATTATATTATAACTTAGGAGTAATTTGTTTTGTTTATTTCAGAATAATATATTACATTTTATTAAATGTGTATACAAAATTTGTTGTTAGACTATATTTAAGGTCTATATAGCAACAAAAACTAGTATTATTATTGTCCAGAAAAAAAAAATCAATGCTCTTCTGTCGGTGTATGATCTTTGGTAAACTGGATCTTCCTTATATATCGTATAGCCTACATGGATGCAATCTAAAAGCGAAGCCGCGATAGTTTAATAAGCAATTTTTGAATTAAAGTATAGAAAAAATTGCAATTAGCTCCATTTTACACTCTATTACGTCGTGTCCACACTATAATATTCTCGCCTTATTCTTACTATTACCTTTTGTCCCATTTTCTTGAATATCCGGACGAAATCCAAGACAAGAATAATTGTACGATTTTCCCCCATCCATAAAGGTGATTCAGGCAACTTGGTATTATAATATTAGCAGTTAGAGCACGTCCTGTGCTGTATAGTAGCTATTTGTACCAACGTAAGAAGCCTTGTGTGTTTTTAGTAGCTATAAGGTTACACCATACATTAGATAAGAAACTGCCAAATTGAGAGTGGCATGTTTTTATGAAGAATCGACAGGAGGACAAAAACGAGAACCATATGAAATGATAGGAAATGAAAAGGAATATAAGGAGGATGAGAAAGAAAAAGAGAGATGCGTCCCGTTGCATGCAAGCAAGCAGCTTTTATGTTTGAATGTTTGTCATCTTGTGTGTATACACAAAATTTTGATTCAGGTATGGTAAGATGAGCCCAAACCTCAGAATGGCAGTACCTCAGTATACTTTTAAAATATAATAACTTATATTCAAAATTTTTATAGGCATAGCCTAAGAATAGACGATTTTCTGGTAGAAAGTTTAGCTTATGTTTTAACATGCTGTTATAACATGGTTTTTAACATGTTTTAACATTTTAAATATTTAACATGTTAAATACCATGTTAAAACCATGTTTTAACATGTTAAAACATATTGAAAAAATAGCATGGAAACTGGAAAGCTAAACTTATATTCTACCGATTTTCTTGAGGCTGTCATAATACTTGATAGAAACATTTGAAGATAATTTTAAAGAAAAGGTTATAATATAGGGTTATAGGCTCCCAACCATTTTCTTTTCCATTTAAAATTTAATAACTTCAGAAAAAAATAATACCTAAATAAAAATTGAAATTAACATTTCGTCATGCATAATAAGTTATAACCTTATGAGACCAACGTTAGAAGGTATACTTATTGAAATGTTCACAAAATACCGATTAGAAAAATCTGGAGAAAAAAAAAAACGTTTTTTTAAAATAAAAAACAATAAAAAAAAATTTTTTTTGTAAAAAGCTGTATTTTATGTAAAAAACTGTAATTTTTGTTTTTAATGTTGAAAACACCTTTGTTTTTTATTGGCGTTTAAAACAGCGTTTCAAACGGAAAAAACACGTTTTTTATGTATAAATTGCCAAATGAAAACAAAAAGAGAATTCGAATTTCAGAAAGCATACTCGAACTTTTATATAACTCCTTTTGGACTCAGCCTTATAAGGAAAAGGGTATAATCTCTACAATTTCTTATTTTCCTTTAAATCCTAATGGATCAGTATTCCATTTTTACGAAAATTATACCCTACCTCGTAAAATTGCTGTTTAAAACAATTTTTTTTTCTAGGCGCGTGTTTAAAACAGTGCTTAAAACAAATTGTTTAATACAAACAACCCTGTTGTATATATACCAGTATGGAATTATAAGCGACCCTCGTCTGAAAGTGATAAGTTTAGCCTCAGTAGCTGCATAAATAAAAGTTAAAATATCATTTTTTTCCCCCACAATTACGGTAATTAACCACAATAATTTGTGGTTTTTGTTTGTGTTTTACAAAATACCTTTTCTATAAATAATATCTCATAAACATTGTTAAAACTAAAAATTCTTCAAATACTCCGCGTTAACCCTGAGGTTATGATCACGAGACAAACTTCACCCTTCAGAAAAAATATTTTTGACGAAAAAAAAGAAAGATCTTATCAAAAAAAAATTCTTTTTCATGTGTTGCTGCTGGTTAGATTCTTGATGCTTCAAAATTCGTTTATATATCAAAGGTGTTGTATGTGTTTTCCCCCATATAACACATTTCTAGATTTTTTCTATCAAAAAAGAAAAACCACCAGCACTATTTTGCTGATGTTATATTGAAAATATCCGAACGTTTTTGTCATAACAACAAGGCTTCCGGTTATTTACAAACTGTCATTTAGCTTTTTTATTATGTTCCTTACCTTTTCAAATTGGGACCCCAAGTTCGCAAAACCACCCTCTCTTATTCTCTTTTCTTACCCCATATACACCAATGCTTCATGGGGGTCTTTTCCATGCTCAATTAGCACTCCATGCCAATTGTCTAAGCTCGACAATGCAATCTGTCACATCTCGCTCCAGGCTCCATTTACGAAAGGTGAGAAGACACGCTGTTTCTATACGTCTTTATCTCCAGCTTTATAAACTCCATATAATGCAGTCTTCGCTATTTAGCCTACACCTATATATAAAATGTAGGCCTACTGCTGCATATTACCTTAGTTGGCAGGTTCGCTAGTCTTTGGCTTCGTTTTTTAAATATTTTCTTTTTATACCCCAAGCATGCATTTTCATGGAAATGTATAATTCGTGTCTCATATATCCATGCTTTAATTAACTGTTTGTACAGTATTATTTTGATTAACTGTTACATCCACTTCATTATGGTGAGAAAGTGGATGGGGTTTTAACCCTGAGGTTAAAACCCCATCCAGGTTTCAGGGCAGCATGCTTGACCCGAGAACTTCAAAGAACGTTATTGATGGAAGGCGTTTGGGTATTCAGTAGTCAGTGAATAGCCTACATAAGGAAAAGACAAGAATTTGAAAGGGAAGAATAAATATAATAATATTTTAGTCATAATGAATTAATTTTAAAACTTAAAGGATAATAATACTGTATAGCCTATTAAAACATGATCATTAATCCCTGCCATTATAAATATTCACATCTTTTGCTATATACAACAGCAACACGTTTCAACGGTCACTAGTCAGTTATAAATATCGATTTAGAATTTTTTTCAGAAATATATTTGAAATCACTTTAGTTAGGACTAATAAACGATAGGGATATGACTAAAATTATAAGTAAATGGCGCCTTTGCGACTTATATGATTTGGTGCCGGTAACCAATTTGTAGAGTGGTTATAAAAAGATGAAATGTGAACATGGATATTGGATAAGTGGTTTTGAATAAAATGGTTCTGAAGACTTCAGATCCATTTTCTTCAAAACCACTTCCATGTTCACATTTTACATTAAGTGAACAAATTTATATCGCCTTGATTTCATCACCACATTCCAAAATTCACGTGCAGGCCTAGAGAAGAGGGCCACATGCGGATTGATATCATTCCCCGATGCATTTCTACGAGATATAGTATTCTATCTCTCCATTGAATATAAGGGAATGTATTGTACCGTTAAAAGTTCTCCCAAAAATAATAATTCTTGAATGATTTCCACATTCAGAAAGATAATCTCTTCAGCAGCTTGCAGCAGGTTTGTTGG
>JAQGBM010001015.1:0-11592 GCA_034698405.1 Symphylella vulgaris | reverse complement strand
CAGGGGTCTCAAGTAACTTTTTTACGCGGGCCACATAAAGATTTTGTAAAAAACACAGGGGCCAAAATTTTTTTTATAAGAGTATTCTAACTTTATTTTGGAACAGCTGTTGATACACGGCACCATTTTTGCTGTGCAATTTTACACTAGCGTGTCCAGACTTTTGCAATTGGGGGGGGGGGGAGCGAACCCGTCAGCTGAAGGCCCTATTACCTGCTGACCTTTTTTTGGGGGGCGATTTTCGCAAAATTGGAGAGGTAGCGCTAGGGGTCTGTAGGCGGCAGCCCTCCAGATACCGCCGGAGGCGAAATTTTTTTCGGAAATTAAGTCAAAATTTGAAATTTTTTTTATATTTTTCTTGGAAGCTCGGTAGCACAAGAGAGTATAAAAATCTTTAAAAGCACCAGAATTCCGCGGGCCAAATTTAGGGTGTTCGCGGGCCGGACTTGGCCCGGGGGCCGTATTTTTGAGACGCCTGTTTTAATGCAACAGATATATCTGATGCACCTATGAGATGTTTCTTTTACGAACAGTCTTCATTTTCCATCGATCTATCTATACTTACTAATAATTAATACTTACTAATTAATATAATTATCGTCGCTAAGAATAGTTAGAAACTATATTACGTCATGTGGTACTTTATTTTAAAAAGGATTAGTCATTACATTACACGGGCCAAATCTTTCAATACAGGTAAAATCCAAAATATTTCGCAGAATTTTCTTTTTCTTCTATCTAACGAAGGGACGTCACACGTCGCGCACTTTGAGTCCCCAACCAATTCAGCAAATTTTTAGAAGCAGCTATAGCTTCTTTTTTACCCAGAAAATATAAATATCAAACTTTAAAATACTGAAAATAATTTTGTTTTAATACTAAATTTCCTGCAAATGAAATTGCATAGATTAGACAGGCCAGATTTATGCATTGGCGAGATAGGCATCTGCGTGGTGCGGGAAATTTTAGGGGCGACAAATTTTGGAAAAAAAATTCGTCTAAATACACACTGAGGTCTAATATCAGATTTTTAGCTTTTTAACTTAAGCCCGCTCCTAACGGAGCTGATAGGAGCGGGCTTATATATTTTCGGTTTGTGTCTTTTCGTCTGTGTGTCTGTCACACTGGATCTCGAAAAAGGTCTTACAGATTTTCTTGAAATTTGGTATATAACTTAGGTATGGAGAAACCGCTCTGGTGCAAATTTGACGAAAATCTGATCGGCCAATTTTTGGCAATTTGGCCCTAAAGTGCCGAAAAAAAATAATTTCGTTATTTATTGACCGATTTTGATGAGTAGCACCTTAAAAAATCGGTATCGATGAGGGGAAGATGATAAGCCCATCACCGACCCCATACTTTCCGTTCAGGGGGTCAAGAACCGGTAGTGGCAAAATCTCGAAAACGGTCTTACATATTTTCTTGAAATTTGGCAAGTGGAATATAAGTATGGGGTCAAATTTTTGGTGAAAATAAAAGGAAAAAAAAAACGGATCGACCAATTTTTGGCAAATTGGCCCTAAAGTTGAAAAAAAAATTTCAAATTGCCATAACTTCGCTATTTATTGACCGATTTTGATGTGTAGCACATTGAAATAATCATATTGATTAGGGGAATATGATGGATCCAATACCGACCCCATAGGACCGGAAGTGACCCCATCCGATCCAATGTGACCCCATAAACCGGAAGTGACAAAATCTCGAAAACTGCTTTACAGATTTTCTTGAATTTTTGTAAGAAGAATATATGCATGGAGGAAGGTCCCTGCTTCAATTTTCATGAAATTCGCCCGGGCCAATTTTGGCCAAAGTTTGCTAAAACAAATTTTTGCACTAATACGATCGTATAGCCATAAGTTACGTATCATCTATTTCTGGTATCATATGGCCTACCTACGCTACGGTATACATAACCTGTTTATGCGTGTTATAGCGTCCTTTTTGACGGAAAGACACCAAATAAAGAAAACGAAATAAAAAAAAACCTGTTTATGGTCTATTTTTGAAGTATGAAACATTGAACAAATTAATCGTCTCGATAAGGGGCACTGGTTCGATTACAGTTCGAAATGACGTCACAACCTGAAGTAAATACGGTACCCGGGAGCGGGCTTAAAGGTATCGATTGTAAATCGGACCTTCACGAATTTTTTTTTATTTATTATAATAAAATCTTTATTAATATGTAGGCTCGAAGTAGTAATAGCTATTAATGCTAAAACAAATTTTCGCCTGCGGTGCCTAGTGAGTGGGGGAGGGACTGAAAATTTATCATTGCCTATGGGCGCAAAACAAAACTTAAATCTAGGCCTGACCATCGGCGAGGTGGGTTAATTTATAAAAGAATTTATTAAGATGGGAATTTTTTGGTTGGGGGAGAGGGGGGAGGTAGGAGGCGTATCCATACCAGAGGAGGTACTCGGTGGAATTGTCATCCGTGGAATGACAATTTGAAGCGGGCCTACGGCCACGGGCGGCTAAAAGTTATGTCCCTGCCAACCATATTGTCCCCGGTAACAGGTTTGAATTTTAAGGCTCCTTTAAGAAGTTTATGATACAACTAATGCAAGGATTAGTGATATCCCCAATCTCTGTATGCATTGGCGTTGGCAAGGTTTTGGGCAAATAGAATAACATCATCACTAATCAATGTTTCGACAATTTTTTTTTCGTGTACCTTCTTTATAATATTATAATACACGGCTTTTCGGAAAAAGTGCATAGCGTAGCTGCGTAAGTTATTATGCTTTTGCCTAATAATAATTTTCTAATAAATGATGGTACACCATTACTACCGTACATGTCAGCAGTCACGCATATAATCAGCGTGTTGGGTTGACTGTCATTTAAACGCCTGCATCAATATCTTTTGTGCTATTCTTTTTTTCCCCTCTAAATACAGGGTCGAATTTGTAACAATATATAATCATAATATCTGCTTTTCATCCTAGTTTTGTGGCAAAAATCCAAATTATTTTCTGTTCCTTTTTTCTCTTTTATGGAAAAAGAAAAATTATTCTTTTGGGGAGCTAAAAAAAACTAAGCACCTCATACTGTAAATAATTGTAATATCCCGAAAATTACAAAACCATCATTTCGAGAAAAATAGGAATTTTTTTGACAGAATTAGGCCAAAAAAAAAGTACGA
Organism: Symphylella vulgaris; assembly: GCA_034698405.1. NCBI lineage: Eukaryota > Metazoa > Arthropoda > Symphyla > Scolopendrellidae > Symphylella > Symphylella vulgaris. The sequence continues at coordinate 8,441 of JAQGBM010001015.1, read as the reverse complement.
AATTTTTAGTCAATTTTGGAGATATTTTTTATTTTCAGTACATTCGGTAGCAAAGATTAATAGTAAACCTAGTAAAATTAAAGTGGTTGGCGAAAATTATCAAAAAGAGGAGAGAAATACGATTTTGTGACTACTCGGTATATAATATCAAATCGGCGCCCCATATACGGTCTTTTTTCTAGGATCTGTGTCTCGAAGATAACGGGCGATATTGTAATCCTTACCCCTTTGCTTTTCTTAAAATTTTGACGAATAACATACGTTATACCAAGGTTATACGGTGTAAATTTTCTTCGCAAACTTTGCGAGTCTACCACTTAGTTATTTGACGTTTCTCTTTACTTGCGTATAGAAAGCAAAATAACGGTTAAGAGAGACCTGATTTACCTCCCAAAGCTTCTTTTTACATGATAAATTATTGTTCATACAATATGAGATTCGGGTTATACCTTCACGTGTGCGTGTACTATACACTCCCCAGCACATCAGAAATGTAGGTACGATTAGATCGCATAGCGGTGCGGGTCACGAGTAGAGTATATTTGCAAAAGCATGCACAGCACAGACAGATACCACGACCAGGTATATATGGTGCCATCTGATCTTACGGGAGGCAAATGACTACCTCATATACAGTAGGCCATACGCAATGAAATACAAAACGTCCACAAAATCACATAAACAGCAAGAGTGTATAACTTAATTACAATTATATACTCTTGTAAACAGTAATAAGTCGCATTACTGTTTTTAAAACAAAATTATACGTACATAAGCTTACAGTATAACATAACTACCCCGTACAATTAACTAGCCTTTCTTTCTCTAGAATAATACAAAGCTTTACAGTATACTCCGTATCCGTAACTAGCAGTTCTTTCTCTAGTATAATACAAAATAATTTCGACTATGTTTTTTTTTCGACTATGTTTTTGTCAACTTCCCACTACCCTTCCCTCCCTAGTTCAGTCATGTTGTACGCAAGTAGGCTACAGACTACAGGTGAGTCTGAATGAAAAAATCTTAGAACCAAAGTTTAGTTTTAACTTTAAGATTTAATAATTATATCAATTAGGCCTACTGCCTACTGGGATTTTTTTTTCATTACCAGCTGCCAGCATATAACAGTCACACAAAAACGGCTGACCCATGAGGCGGGATACGGGGAGCGGAGGTAAGAGAAAGAGGAGATATACGGTGATTAGCGTAGATATTAGAATATGCAAAGGCTATTTTCACGTAATTTCACATAATTTTGTGTTTTCACGTAATTAAGTTATGTGTTTTTTTTTAAAATCGTAGAATACGAGTTTATATTTATGATTCCTACAACCAGCATCAATTGCCCGGTCCAAAACAATTGCAACGTATAAACGTCAAAAAGCCCGAAAAATTACATTATCAAGTGGTGACATTTGTTTGTTCGAAGCAAAACTGGAATTTAGGCTTTATTTAATTATGCAAAATAAAGCAAAAAAAATATTTACATAATAAGGTGTCTAAAAATCAGCTCTCTTAAACTTAAGAGAGCTTGATGGTCCTTGGTCTGTTTACAGTTTACAACGAAACCACTACAGATCTCTAACTTTTTTTTTTTCGACAGGATGGAATTCAAGGGAGGAGGAAGATGGACTGTCATCATCCGCCTATTTCTTACATCAGTCTTCGTACTGCGGAGCGCCTCATCCGAAAAGCAACCTTGCCAACAGGTGTTACACGGGTGGGCCTACCCCTGCCTCTGCTCTGAGTTTCCGGACGGAGGCACTGCAGTCGACTGCGACAACGTCGCCTTTTGGGGTGACTTTCCCCCTTTCCCCCACCGAGCCCCCGTAGTCCAATTTAGCCAAAGAGATGCCGGTATAGCCAACCTAGGCATGCAGTTATTCACATCGAGCGCTATCCCCCTGCGTCGACTGCACCTGTCTCAAAACCAGGTGCGAAGATTAAGCGAAAGGGTATTCGAAGGAATCGAGGCAACCCTCGAGGAACTGGACCTAGGACGAAATCTCCTCGGAGATCAGTTACATCCAGTTTTCACAACCGATCAGCTGAACAAGCTGCACAATCTCAGGTGGCTCGGACTGGCTTCAAACGACATCAGAGACATAGACGATAGTGTCTTTAGAGGAATGCTTTCGCTTAACGTAAGTTATGGTGAACTCGGAGATGATTTTTTTAAGGTATCCATTTTTAGTCGGGACAGCTAAACATTGTCGCAATGGTCGTGAAATAAAAATCTAATCTAGCGCCTAATAGAGTATTGAGTGCAACTGTACAAGTCCCTAGATTCCCCAGAATTACTAGAAATTCATTTTTAATTCAGCTTTGCATTATTAAAGTTTATAAATGGTACTAGTACGGTACCAAATACTTCTAATGTACGTTTTCTTTGCTTAATCAGGAACTCCATCTTGAAGGAAACTTGCTAACGGCGATCCCTACGTCTAGTCTGAAGCACCTGCAGTCACTTCAAAACCTTCATCTCCAAGAAAACAGAATAGGTAAGTTATATAACTTATATATCTCGTCACAGAAATTCAAGTTTGAATGTTAGGTAGTATATTTCGTATTACTGTATAGCGTTTTGATTATTTCTTTAAAAAATATTATTTATTTTATTTTATTTCAGAACTAATTCCCCCGAATGCTTTTGACGGACTTGGGAACCTACAATATCTCAATCTGTCATACAACGCGATTAGTTTCGTTAAATTTCACGCCTTCGATTCGCTGGACGATCTTGGCGCCCTCTATCTGCAGCACAACCAACTGGCCACCCTTAACGACGTATTTGCAAATTCCACCAAGATAACCGAACTCGACTTGAGCTACAACCTTTTTTCCGAGATCCCGTTAGGAGCTCTCAAATCCGTGAAATCCCTGAAGAAACTCTGGCTGACGGGAAATCGGATTTCCAGTCTCAATTCCCAATCTTTCCAAGGTTTATCTTCATTAGAAATCCTGGATTTGTCTAGAAATAGAATCCAGGATGTTCCTGCAAGCACCTTCTCCGTTTTATCAGGGTTAAAGTATTTAAAACTCAGCGTGAACCTGATTAGGAGGATAGATGATCAGGTGTTTGTTCCACTTCGGAATTTGGAAGAGTTGGACATGTCAGACAATAACATGCTCGCCGTACCTTCTGGGGCTTTGGGAAAACTCACGAGACTCCAGAAACTCAACCTAGAATACAACCGCATAGCAGCACTATCTATCGAAATCCTGGAGCCAATCAGCCGAGTTTTCGAACTTATCCTTGCCAATAACTTTATCCGGGAAATTGGTAACGGTTCCTTCTCAAATTTCGACAGACTCAAGGTTCTTAATCTCCACGGAAACTACATAAACAGGATACAGAGAGACAACTTTAGGGGAATCACGGAAAATCTGCAAATTCTGAATCTTGGGAACAATAGACTCAACAAGATACCAAACTACGAATTTTCGTCGCTCCGATTTCTGGACGTCTCCAAAAATAACATTTCCGAATTGCGTCCAGACGCCTTTGGTAAAATGCCTCGCCTTCAAGAGTTAGATCTATCGTACAATCACATAGCTTCGTTACCGGCTACGCTTTTCGGAAGCACTGCGGACGTGCGTCGAGTAAATTTGGAATCCAACAAACTGAAGGAGCTGCCTACGGGTCTGTTTGCAAACCTCAATCTGGACAGCTTGAATCTAAAGCAGAATTTCCTGACCGAGCTTAAAGAACAAACCTTTTTCAATCTGAATAATATAGATAGTATCGATCTGAGAGAAAATCGAATATCTAGCATCAGGAAGGGAGCATTTGATCGATTGCCAAATCTGAAGAAGTTAGATCTGTCCTTCAACAAACTGAGCAGTGTTAAAGGGGAGTTTTTCAAGAACGAAACGGTCATGACGCATTTCCAACTCAGCGACAACCAGATTAACTTCCTATACCCAGAATCCTTTGCATCACACCCAAAACTCAAGGTACTTGATTTGTCAAACAACAAACTATCGGCCGTTCCATCGGAAAGCCTCAGGCAAATTCCGGAACTGGAAGTGGTCAGTTTTAAAGGAAACGAGATACCAGATGTTCAGGCGGATGCGCTATCCAACTTTGGACGACTAAGGGAAGTTAATTTCGACGACAATTTGATAGCGGAAGTCCACGAAAATGCGTTCCAAAATTCCTCACAGCTCCAATACATCAAATTGTCTAGAAACAAGATAACGGATCTGGAAGAAAACGTGTTTTTCGGAATCTGTAGGCTTAATCTAGACCTGAGCAGTAACAACATTACCTCACTGCGTCCCGACTTGTTCAACAGGCGGGGTCTGTCGAGGCTTCAATCCATCGACCTCTCAAACAACAGGCTCTACGAGGTTCCAGTGTACGCGTTACAGAGACAGTATTTCTTTTTAGAAGAACTTAACCTATCGGGTAACAGGATCGCATTCATACCTTCCAATTCCGATACCTTGGTGAACATTAAATCTTTGGATCTGTCATTTAATCCCCTGACAAGAGATTCCGTCATGTCTATCCTACAGGAACCAAAGAGCGTTAGAAGGCTTAGTCTGGCGGGAACGGAAGTCAAAAGCCTTGTAAAGTTGGAGACCCCGTTCCTAAGATCACTCAATCTCTCATCCAACAACCTGCTCCAACTTCCCAGAAACGTATTTCAGGCAACTCCGTTCCTGGAAGAGTTGGACCTGTCAGGAAACCAGTTTCTGAGCATCAGAAACAACCTGATGCAAGCGTGGCCAAAGCTCTCCAGCATTCGGATCCTCAACCTCTCCTATAATCCTATACAGTATATCATAGATGGTGACTTTAGGCCCCTGGTCAAGTTGGAACAGCTTTACCTGACACACCTCCCTGATCTGAACAGGTTCGACGGAGAGGCTATTTCCGGTTTACGTAATCTGCGTCACCTACATCTTTACTCTCTTCCTCAACTCGAAATTCTGGAACTAAAGAAGGTGTTGGGCAAATTCTTGTCTCTCGAATCTCTCGCCGTTGAAATCAAAGAGCGAGTTTTGAACGACCAGCTCCAGCCTTCCTACAACTCAAGACTCCACGAGGTCAAGGTGACTGGAATCGAACTCTTCAACGTAGGAGTCGCGGCATTTGCGGGACTTACGCATCCAAAGATCAAGATCACCATCACTAACTCGAGCGTCACCTTCATACCTCATTCCATGTTTCTTCCGCTGCCCATGTCTAGCGCAATAGAACTGGACGTCAGTTACAACCAAATATCTACAGTGAGTCCGCAGTTTCTAAGCACTCTGGAGGAGCGTCAGAGGAGGATAACTCTCCTGGGGGCAGAGGGAAATCCTTACGTCTGCGACTGCAACCTGCAGATCCTGCAACGTTGGGTTTCAATGAAGGTGAGCACCTCTCGAAACCCAGATGTTGTATTACGTTTGAAATGCCACGAACCACTGGATCTCGCCGGAAGATTTATCTACTCTGTGCCCCAGTCGGAACTAGTGTGCGATCCACGAACGACTTCCACCCAAACTACGCCGATTCTACCCCTTTCCCAAGATGAAATAAATAAACTCTTCACATTTCACCACCTAGAAACCACAGAGCCGGACTTTGGGGACATCATTTACGAGGTGCCCCCTGACTCACCTCCATCAGGACCGAGACTACAGGATCTATCCCATGCCAATGTTCACAGCATGGACGGCATAATAATAGGCATCGTGGTTGGGGTTGTGGCTTTCATCTGCATATTGGCTTTCATTATATTCCTGTTAAGGATACGAAATCGAAAACCCAAGTATCCAACCTTCGATCCCGTAACGGGAGCAATAAATTTTCCTCATCAAGCAATGTACTGCACCTGCGTCAAACCACCGGTGCCCCAACTGTGCCAGTGTTTGCCATACTACCCACCCCACCCATGGCACGCCCCGTTACCACCAAAGCAGCTAATGCTGATGCCTTCTAGCGGGTCCAGCACGCTGGGAAGAAGTACCGGTGGGTATCCGGTAACTCCCTATTACGTCACCTATCCAGACAGTGATTCCGAACAGCAGAGGTGATAAAAAAATAATAACTTTCCAATTTAGCCATAATAATAACCACATTCTAAGAGAATAAATTTTTGAAGGGGTACGATTTTTAACCTCCCATAACTCGGCTGTTATTTTCAGTCTAAAGCCATTGTTACTGAAAGTTAAGCTATAGTCTATTTAAAATTTCAAAGTGATACATTTGACACGCATCCAGGTTTGAGTCACAATTAATTCACCAAAACTGAAAACTTCAATTCACCTCCATTAATTGCAGACAATTTACGTAAAAAGCGATTAAAATACAAATTCATTGATAGGAAGTTCCAATATTTTATACAACAACAAAAACTTTGATAGAGAAAATTTATAAAATTTCGTTAAACGTGAACCTGTTGTTTATCATTAATGTTACTAGTATCAAAAGAATTCAATTATTGTAAATAGTATTAGAAAATAATTTTTGTGAGCGACTGAATGGTGGTAAAAGATGTGTGTATGAGTGAATATTAAACTGTGCCGTAGCCCTCGGGAATTACCGAGGGCTACGACTGTGCAATATATTTAATTTTTTTAAATATTTTTTTTTGTAGTCGAATAAACTGTGAACCTACTTATTGGCATTCCTGAGATGCCTTAATTCTACTTGTTGCCATCATTTTTGAACAAAATCATTTAGAATAACGGTATTGTGTTTTACTGAAGTATTTAATAAAGACAAAATATTTAAAAAATTAAACTATTTTTACATCAGTTTGTAAATAATTTCATTAGTGTAAAATTAGGAACGGCAATTCTTTTAACTTTTTACACCTGATGAATAATTTTTGTTTCAGTCACCATAAGAATCATAATATATATAAAAAATATAAAAATATATATATATATATAAAATATAAAGAAATATATTTTCTTACCTTTGTTCCCTTGATTAGTGCTTCTTCTATCAGTTTCATAGCAACTGGTAGAGACGCGGATCGAGAATAAGAATCCGAAATATTCTTTAAAATAAAAAATAAAGCATTTGATTTCACTAAGCACTTATTAAAAATATAATTTGGGTCAGTACTAAATGAACCCTTGCTCTTTTACCTTGGAACAGGAAATTAGTTCCGATACATCTTCAAGAATGGAACCCTTCGATTCCCTGTCTTTTTTGACTTCGTAATCTTGGTTCCCAAAGGCCACAACAACTGACTTTTCGCAGGCGTAGCGACACATCAACGCAAGCAAAGCAGACAACGACGAAACCTATAATACGTAAACCATTAAAGTTTTATTTAACGTAGGCCGAATTTAATTCTCTTTTGAGTCTTTTTACAAGAATTTTTCCCATCACGGCTTCTCGTTCGCTACCCAAAAATAATACTGCAATGGACTCGTACGTTCTCAAATTTTCCCACCAATTTCGATCTATAAGCATGAATATCGTTAATACTAATATCACTTACCTCTTTAATGGGTCCAGTCGAATTGGCATTATGAGTTCCCAAAGCATTGCAGGACCCCGTTGGGACGTTAAATAGAACGTAGGTGGTGCCAAGAATGGGTTTCAGGTTGTACGAAGCTGCAATTTCGACCGCTCTGTTTACGGCAGACTTGTACATTTCGACTAACCCAGAATCGACTCTTTCTAGCCTGTTTCAAAATATAAGAAAAGTTTTAGCTACCATTTACCTGCAGGCGTTAAACCTAGGCTAACCTTTTACACCCTACGAACACCCAACAACGTTACATGTGTTATAACAAGTAATTAGACAAGTAAAAATATCTATAGATACAAAAAACTCCTTCCTCGGTTTTAACACAGTTTAAAATTTTCTTTTTAAGAGGGGGTGGAACACTTATGGAAAATTACAACGTGGATTTTTTTACATAAAAAATATTAAAAACAAAGCCCATAATTTGCATTCATATAGGGGTAGTACAGTAGTTAATTATTTATGAAAGATTTATTACCGGGTATTTTAAAACTTACGGTATTTGCAGGATTGTGCACCAAATTCCTTATAAATAATACTCGTATAACGAATTTGACTTGGTGCACAACCCTTCAAAAAACCGTAAGTTTTAAAATACTGTAATATATCTTTCATAAATAAGTAACGTTTATGTGTATGAATGCGGTGTGGGCTTATTTTTTATATATTTTTTTTATCTCATTAATATTAAGAAAAACCAAAAATTCACGTAGTCATTTTCCATGGCCCTACCTCTTAAGGGGCCAAGGAAACCCATGACCCAAGAAATAATCTATAGTATCCTGTAATCAGTTTACAAAAATCGATGGTCTTGGGTGAGTCTTAAGTACCAAAATTTGAAACTCTTTAAAATCAACGTACTTCCTAATTCTCTTGAGTTTCTTATTTATTTTCCAGTATTCCACCTTCTCCACTTTCTTTTTCGCTTCCGCAACCTTGCTCAACACTCCCCTTTTTCTG
>JAQGBM010001014.1:0-11595 GCA_034698405.1 Symphylella vulgaris | reverse complement strand
TCAGGACATTTTTATAGAAAAATACTAGAAAATTAGTAATTTACCATAAATAAATTTTTTACTGTATGGAATCAAGTTCTGAAATTTACAAAACATAATAAAACATGCAGAAATAATATGTCTAATTTTGTCCAAATTTTTTAGCCGATTTTGCAATTTGAAACGTTTCAAATTTCATTAAATTTAACTAAGTTTATTAAATTTCATTTTTCAAATTTCACTCGGCACACCTCTAGATATAAAATTATGTTAGACATAGGCACGAGAATACAGTATTATTAAAAAAGGGTGGGATAGACACTAATAATGTGTATGCGTTAATTAATGTGCAGTCCACATACCTTTGAATAAAAAAAATTATTTTATTTTTCAAAAGTCCAATTTTTTCGTTGTTGCAGCTGAACACGAAGGCAGAGAATGTCCAAGTTCTCTGCTTGCTGTTTCACTTAAATCAGGAGGCAGGTATAATTTCTAAAAAAAAAAAAAGAAAAAGAAATAATATTGTAGGCCTATTTTAAATTAATTAATTAAGGGATATCATGCACTCTAGAGCATATATAGTAGTCAAGTAAAATATGAAATTTTTTTTTTAAATAGACTAAACCCTTCTGAAGAGATTTCCATTTTAAAAATGATACGTCACCGCCGAAATTCCAGAGCTTTCAGGTTCTAAAGTTGCGAAAAAATATTCTTACTCCCATAGAAACCTATACAAACTTCGGAGCCTTAGGGGCCTAACTCCCGAATTTTGGCGGTAACCTATCATTTTTAAAATGGAAATCTCATCAGAAGGGTTTAGTCTATCTTGAAAATACATTTCATATTTTTCTTGACTACTTTATCATGGGATTTCCAGATTTATTCAGCCAATTTCTAGTGCATGATTACCCTTAATTTAAGGGGCGAAAACAATGAATAAAATAAGGAAACCTCCCAAAAATACCTGTACTATATTTAAAATACTCACCTCAACAGTAAATCGCCTTCTTTTTGTCTTGAATCCATACTGAAGTGTTTCAGGTTGGTATGGTAACAGCATATTTAAACTAGATAATTTTACCAAGTGAAATAAACCTAAAAATCAAGGTAATTATACATTTTATATTTTTGCATAATTACTGTACTATGATATTAATGGTTCATATGAAATAAAATAAATTACCGTCATAATCTTTATAAAGAGGATTAGGATGCTTCTCGGCTGCAGCGAATGATTCAATTCGAATAACCGTATCAGAAAAATGTTCCATTTCCCAAGCAAAACTCGAGTCCTGTTAAAAATAAAATGACAGAATTTTAAAATAAGGAAATCACTTGTGCTTCATAACAAGTAACTTACCTCAATTAGGTAAGAAGGCACTGTAACCATGCATACTCCATTTGTGTCTCTTATTACTGATCTTAAACACAGTAGAAAATGAACGAGAACTTGCTGCTTTTCTGGACAATCTTGGTACCAAAGTGGAGATCCTAGGCTGTGTAGAGCTATCCTCAAAACTGTGTTAGTGGTACTTGATATTTGGGATTTAATGTTATCCAATACATTTGTGTAGGATGAATGTGGAAAATGTATCTTTAATGTTCTAAAAAATATTTTTGTAATTAATCATAATTAGCTAGTAATATTTATAAAGTGATGGAATTAAAAAAATTATTTTAAATTGCATTAAATAACTTTAATTATTTATAAAATAAAAAAGTAAATATCTAAGTTTTTTAATGCAAGATAAACTATTATTTTTTCTTTAGAGATTCCATCTCTTTAAATAAATTACCGACTACTTACTCATCAGTAGATCCACTAGTTTCTCCATTAAATATGAAGATTTTAGACTTTTCTAGTTCAGACTCTTCCATTTTCTTGGACATACTAAATGTATTGCCAAAGTTTGTGATTTTCTCCTAAAATATTTAATATTTGTAATTAAATTGCATTACAGGTTTAACTTAATTGTTTCTAAATATTCTTACAGGTCCCTCAAGAGACATATCTTTGTAGCGCCATGCTATTTTCAACTCATCTTCAGTGTCTTTTTCTTTTTTAGTACTGGTGTCTTCATTTGCTATGCTAGGGAGTTCCTAAAAAATTAATATTTTCAGTACCTATATTATGGTGACTTGGTGAGTATAAGTAAGAAACAATGAATTGCAATTCATACCATAAAAAATATAATAAAATAGGCAATCTATGTTATGGTACGGTACCTTAATTAAATCATTTGGATTACTATCTAAAGAAGATAAGAATACAGAATGTTGATTAACAATGCCCTCAGCTATGAAATGTTTCAGAATGTTGGTGGCATTTATTCCATAAGTGTCTTCTTCTGTAAAAAAAATTATAAAAATATGAGATTAGGAATTCTTAATTAACATTAATTTGAAGAGATATGATGGAATCTCTACAAAGAGTATATATATTTAACTTTTAAACATTAAAACTTAAAAGATGTTAAATTTATCAGCATACATAATATTGGGCAATGGACACTTATCAGGTTATTAGGGGTATGGTACAGCACAGTGGATTACTTCAAATTCAGATGACTATATTATAGCCATTTCTACCTTCTAAAGCCTAGTCCTTAGTTTGAAGTTACTATGATCAACCTTGCCAATAGGGGTAGAGGTTCGGAAAGAGTGGCTCTATGGACGCTACGAGAAAAAAATTTCATCTATTACACACACCTGGCGAGTAGGAAAAATGCAATAAGGGGCATCCATAGAGCCACTCTTTCCGAACCTCTTCTGCCAATAGGCCTATAACTGTCTAGTGCTAGTTACCCAGGAGCATAATATATATAAAGTAAACCAAGAACAAATAAATAAATAAGGTTCCAATATGTGGTTTTTGATAGAACGAACCAAGATTTAGGTTATGGAGCTACCTAATGAGGCCCCTGCTATGAGCCCCCTAAACTAGAATAACTGTCTAAATTGCCTTTGAGTCCCTGTATTTGCCTTGGGCTTGGTGACTTGGTCACGTCATGTTTTTGAAAGAAAAATAGCCTAGTCTAGGCTTACTTGTACTAAAATTATTTTACAATACCTATTAAAATTACTGTTCCAACACCAACACCTCCACCTAAAATAAACAAAATTTAAAATATTAAACAAAAGATAAAAGATATTTCGTTATTTACTTATTTGCTGGCTGAGCCCGTAAAAATAAAGAATTTTATACAACTCGACACTCACCCAAACAAGAATCAGCTGACGGAATGCCAGTCGAAACAAGAAGCTGTGTGCTCTTAAAAGATGGTTTAGTACCAGGAATTTGTGACAATTTTGGGGTTCCTTTTCTCGAAAATGATGTCATGTTATTTCAACGTTCAATAAAACATAAAATTCACTATAATTTAGTAAAAACTACAGTGTTTTCCACAGGTGTTTTCTGTCTTGCATGTATTGTTGCTTTTATTGTGAAAATGAAGTTACAATTTTTTCGCGTCGAATAAAAATGAAAACTTTGAAATGTAAATAATTCACAAGTTTTTAGGTTATAAACTATAAAATAAAAATAAATGTATCTATTATAAACAATTTTATTGAAATTCATAGTACAGCGTTCAAAAAAACAAGGTTTAAAAGAAATATGGTCGGAAAGTTTTAGAAGCGCCATTGCCACAAATTATTGAAATTATTCAAGGATATTAAAATTGCTTCTACTCATTACCTACCAAATACTTAAGTTTGTAACTTTTATAATATAATTTTAGTTAAAATAAAAAGTATATCAACAGAAATATAATAAAACTGAAAATATACAATTTATAGTTTAATTATTCTTATTTAAATACATTTTAATAAGAATATTTACGGCCCACTTTTTCAGCCACTTAAAACTGCAGCAGACGAGCACACGAGCAGGAAATTTTAAATTACTTTTGCAGCTTTAATTATTATTTATTTTTATGTAAAACATCAAAATGGTTTAGGAAATCATGATATACTACGGCTTTTACCACGCTTTATGAGCAAGGAAAATATCCACTTTTTAAAGGACACCTTAAATCAAGGGTTTGACAACTTTGAGCAGACGAGAGAACTTGCGTCTTTTTCTTTTCACTTATTTCGATCAGCTGTTTTTTATTTATTACTATATTTTGTTGAATTTTACCTCTTCTTTACTTCTAAAGTAAGCAAATCTCTTTATTCTGATTGATTATATGAACCACACTAACAATGATTACGGTATAGGCTTTTCTTATATTAACTTTTATACGAAAGAAGTTTCCAGATTTTTTTAAGCCTAAAACACTACCGGTAGCTTCGCATTTTCTATAAAAATCTTTTTTAAATGTTCTAAAATAAACTAACTTCTTATCTTATAAAATATGTAAACATAATAATATTTGTAATAATTAAAAACCGAGGAGCAAGTGCTCTGTATTTAGCCTAGAAAATTAAGGAAATGATGGGCCGGATGGGACTATTAAAAATTTCCTTTTTAGTGCACAAAATTATTATTAGAGCACCTAGCGGCACGGTGCTTTTCAAGTTATTTCGACAACGGGATAGAAAATATAAGGTGTTTGGTTTCAAAATAAGTAGAAAAAAATTAAAACATTTAACATTAATTTTTATTATTTAGGCCTATATTTAATTTAAAAAAAATATAGGCAATTCCAAATAGGCTACCGGTACCGTCTGAGCTGAAAACACTCACATTTACAGGGGTATTCACTCGAGAAAAAAGGTTCTGCTTTGAAGTTTAACAAAATTATAATAATTTCAATATTCCATTTTAGAGAAATTGACAATGGCATTAAAGAAAACTCGCTTGCAACTTATGACAGAAAGCAGTACCCATCCAAAAATGACAGAATGGCAAGGGGTTCTTGGAAAATTCGACCTCTTACCTTTAGAGATTCTTCATACGATAATGGACAATTTGAGTGGTAAGGATTTGCGCGCAAATTTATTTTTCTTCTTAATTTGACCCCCGAAACTTCAATAAATATGCGCTCTTTTTTTTATTTTTTTTACTAGGCTATTTCAGTTTTTTTTTAAGGTTTTAAAAGGGGGTGCTGGTTGGTTAATGCAATATTAATGTAATAAAAAAATTTCTTCAGTTCAAGACCTCAGCATTCTTACTATTACTTCCAAGGCAATGAGAGACGTAGTTTGCAATACTTACATTTCGCAACAAGGAGTGTTTTGGAAATTCATTCCTTCGACTTGTATCCACCTTCCAGTACCGAGTTATGTACAGAAATCTTACTTAGAAAGCTTTAGGAATCTTGGTAAGTTTTAGAGAAATCTTCAACCTAAAGCTTAATTAAAGAGATAGAATCTCTAAAACTTTATTTAAACATTCCTTGAACTTTTAATATATTTTATAAATAATTTTTTGAGATTCCATCACTTTTTAAAATTAAAAACTCTTGATATAGGGGCCTAAATTTATTAATTTTATTTCAGGTATCTTGGTGAAAAGGTCAACCTGTCTCTTCCCTACTAAATGTCGACTGAAGATAATTGGAAAAATATTTTCCTTGGTAATAACCAGTTGGTTAATATATTTAAAATAAATTAATATTAAAATAACCCCATATTTTCAGATGCCATGTTCAATCCAAGGCAGATGCAATGACCTGAATAGATGTATAACCCTTACTTGTTGCGGACACCTCCTTCATACCTTCGTAGCAGGCTGGGAAATGTGTGAATTAGACACAGTTTGCGTATTTATTGAGCAACATTCAACATGGAGCAAGAGCTTAAATAGGGTGCTAACATGTAAACCAGGTACGAAAATCCCGTTACCCAAATTCCCAAAAATTCAGTAATTTTAAGAACCTAAATTCTGATATTTCAGGGCAACAGAAGAAATTAGAGATAGCTGTTCGCAACTTCTACAGGAAAGTATTGCTGGATACATGTCCGGGAAACAGGGAAAAGCAGCAGTGGATGACGCACTTTCTTGGAGCCTTTTCCTCAGTGGCTAGGGCAAGGGTCATGTTTATTCTCTATGGACCAATGAGGGAAGGAGAAATCTTATGGTATGACACGATGCATTCTGTACCAGCAACCTTTGACCAGGTCCAAGAATATTTCGAGGAATTAGGACATGCATTTCAGCTTCTAGATGCATCTAGCTTTTGCAAGAAGTATGACCTGTTTAATGTCATAGAAACCATTACAGGTAATTTGATTTTAATACTAACTTAAATGTATTCCGAAAATTAATTAAAAATATTCTCTAGAAACTCCAGGAGATTGGTTACCTGAAAACATTGCAGCCCTTCTAATAATGTGTGGAGAACAGGTTACAACAAAACTACTCCATTACAAAATAGAATCCCAACAGACAAGGGAACTAGCCCTTCTTTTCACCTCCTTCTCAGTGGTAAGAATTAGTTAAAGTGATGGAATCTCTAAAAAAAAGTTCATAATATATAAGTTAATTAATTATCCTTTCTTTAGTTGTATTCCAAGTATGACATGCAGTTTGAATGGACCATGAACACTTTGAGCACCGTGTACAAAGCCCTCTCTAAACCTGAGAAAACGAGGCTGACGGACTTCATCGTAGAATCCTTTCAAGAATCCATTCAAGATTTACATGAATCTACGATATCTGGTAGTAAGTTTTGGTGGGAAATTATTGATTTAATTAAAAAATAAAATAATTTAACATAATTTATAGATGAGGGGGATGAAGATAATTTGGAAACAAGCCCTTTCATCATAATGTTAAAGGCCCAAGCCTGCTTCTACAAGTCTCTAATGAACAGGTACTTCTCTTCATGAAGACACAATTTTGTAACTTGACTTTGTTAATTTAACATTTTATAGATTTATTGTATTATATAAGCTAGGCCTACGTTAATAAATTGCAAAAAAAAATTAATTTTCCTAAGATTAAAACAGTACAGGTTACTGTAATTTTATTCCTAATTTTTTGACAATTAAGGTTTGTAAGCTTAATAATATTTTGTAAAAAATGTTTTTATTATGGAAGTATTTGAATAATTTATTAATTAATTTTAAGGAGCTAAGTGCTGGTTGTCTGGTTCCACAAAAAATGTAGACTTTATTATATTCTGTACGGTACAGTATTATTTATGTAAGTAAGTACAGCTTATTAAAAATACTGTATAAAATGCTTTTTTAAGGTATTAATATATTATAAGTATGTAATAAATACATACTGTTAAAATTTATTTTATGTACAGAATTTTGTATTAAGTTTATAAAAATAAGTTAATTTAAATTATTATCAGAACCTCTGTTTCGCAGCCATTTTTTTCATCTTCAGCAATTTATCTCGCTCTTTCTTTAGTTTTTCTAGTTCCCGTTGTTCCCTTTGCTCTTCCCTTAGCTTTTCAATTTCATCTTCCAATTTTCCATATTTTAAACTGTAAAATATTATAAATTAATAAGAAAATAAAATTATTACTTTAATAATGAAATGTAGATTGTCTCAATTTATTTGTACACGTAAAATTAAAAATATGAAAATTACCTGTACTTCTCTTCTTCCTGCTGTTTAAAGTAACTGGTTTCCATATTGTCAATATCTTCGTCATCCGAGAAAACATATCTGAAAATATAACAGTTGTTATTTAATAACCGTAATAATGTAATAAAATCGCGAAAGGTAATGTATTTCTTCAAAAATTTAGACTGGAAATAGAACGTTTTGCGATTGCCGATTAAATCCTTTTTAATAATCTGAGTATTTTTGCGTGATTAAAAATTTTAATTAATTATTTACTAGAAATTTTTTAAAGTACAGTGTACAGTCAACTCACGTTATTATAACGAATAGTACTGTACGTTATTACGAATTTTTTTGTGTAAAACTTGGTTGGCCGCCCTATCTATCCCATTATATTAAAAACCGATATAACGAGCTTCCGTTTATAACGAACGAAAATTGTGCCCCCTTGAAGTTCGTTATAACGTGAGTTGACTGTACAGTAAGTAATACAGTATTGTTATTGACTGTCCGAACGTTTCCAGAGTTTTCAAAGTAAACATTAAATTTTTACTTTTTATCATAAAAATTAAATGAATTTAGTCATTTCTACAACTTAAAAAATATTATAAAAATCGGTTGAGTATTTTTTTGTTTAAAAAAATCAAATAAGTAATTAATTATGGAAATGACCACTTGCTCAGATAGACCAAAATTATTTAATTTATGAACAAACTGCAAGCTTAATAATTATGGAATAAATAACTTGCCTCGACTTGTCATATCCCATAATTTCCTTAATTTGTTCAGAGTAGTCAAAGTCATCTCCATTATCATCATCATCACAAATAAAATCCGCCATGTCATCATCTTCTTCTTCATCGCTATCTATCTTTCGTCTCATCATTGCGATTTCTAAAAATTGAGGAAATAAATTAATATTAACAATATTTA
Source organism: Symphylella vulgaris (assembly GCA_034698405.1). NCBI lineage: Eukaryota > Metazoa > Arthropoda > Symphyla > Scolopendrellidae > Symphylella > Symphylella vulgaris. The sequence continues at coordinate 3,215 of JAQGBM010001014.1, read as the reverse complement.
AATCCAAAAATATTACTCCGTATTAAATTACTTTGTTGGCGTCTCCTTATTTCTTCCCCACTCATGGGTCTAGACCTCCTTTCATCCAATAATCTTCTTTCATATTCTGCAATGGATGGACGTTTCTTCATAGCCATTCTTTCGGGCATGGAAGAAGGTCTCTTCATTCGGACTGGGGAAGGAGACCTATTTCTACTGGGCACTGATTTCTTAGCAGGGGGTAAAGGTTCACGAGATAGTGGTCTTTTCATTCCCCTTTCAGGGCTAAGCCTTTCCTTCTTAATCTTTGACACAGGTAATGAATCACGAGATAATGGTCTTTTCATTCCCCTTTCGGGGGAAAGCCTTTCCTTCTTAATGTTTGATACAGGTAAGGGTCTTTTCTTCTCAGGTACCCTGTCAGGGGAAAGTCTTTCCCTCTTAATCTTTGATACATCAAAATAATTTCTCACTGTTTGTTCTTTAGCACTGGATGAATTACCGAACAGTCTATCAACCTTTCTACTACTCTCTTCAATCCTTGATTTTCGTACTTCTTCGATATTTCTTGAATTATGAGGCTCAGATTTGACTTTAACCTGCTTAAAACCAGAATCAGATCTAGAACTTGACCCAGATTGCATACTACTAGAATTAGATCCATATTTCATACTAGAATTATTTGATCCAGATTTCATACTAGAATTTGATGCAGATTTCATACTAGAATTTGATGCAGATTTCATACTAGAATTAGATCCATGTTTCATACTGCTACTAGATTTAGATTCCGAATTAATTCTACTCGAATTTGATCCAGATTTCATGCTAGTTGAATTATTTGATCCAGACTTAGTAGAACTTGATCCTGATTTAGTCACAGATGTCACAGAAGTGCTTGACTTATGTTGGGGAATGTTATTTTTGGAAGGTATTTTAAAATTATCCGAATTGGATTTGCTACTAACTCTAGCATTATTGTCACTTTTATCTCTAGAACTGCTCGATTTAGAACTAGATCCTGAAGGTTGAGATTTACTAGAAGTTTTGCCTTCCATTAGTCGTTCTTTTTCTGCTTTAGTTAAAGGTCTTTCTTCAGGTTTTACCTCCTTTTTCTTAAAAACTATGGGTTCAAACTGCTTTTTCGAGGCAATTTGCAATAAATTATTAAAATCCATGGGTGGAGGGGGTTTAGGTTTAGGTTTTGGCTTCTGGACTTTTTGTTTTTCTTCGGGCTCTCTCTGAACTTCTTTCTCATATCTGGGTGCAGAAGATTTGCTTTCTTTCTTTTCCTTAGATGGTTTAATGCCGGTTGCCCTTTCTTCAATCAAACGTTGTGCCCTCTTCTCAAGAATTCCCGTTTTGGATTCCCTCATTTTCCTATTAACAAATAAATTACTTAAATGTATGAAAACATCCCCTCAAAAAAACTGAGTAAAACTCACTTACGCCAAATAAATTTCTCTTGAAATATTTTTCTCCTTAACCTCATCTTCTGTCAAACCAAATGCTTTAGCGTAATTATTGTCCTTAGTTCGACTTGCCATAATACTAGCTCTCTTCGTACCATGCTTTACAGCTCTTAAAGCAATTAATTCTTGCTTTTTCCTATATTCTTCCCTTTCTGAAAAATAAAATAACAAATTAAGTATAATTGAGAAAAAATAATAATAAATCATATATTTTTAATTTTAATTAAGTCCAAAAATCCTCAATTTGTAAAATTGTAAAAAAAAATCCATTAAATAGACTTAATTTTTGCTTCCCTGATTCTCTAAAAATCTTGAAGTCTTCAACATTATAGCATACAGTATGCACTATGCAGAACAAAAATTACCTTTTTTAAGCTGATCTTGTTTCTTTTTTTCAAGAAAAGCCTTAATGGCAGAAGAGTCCACAGTCTTTTTTGGTTCTTTTTTGGCCTTGGGTACTTCTGTACTGTATCTTTTGACTTTAGTATCCTAAAAAAAAGTAAATGGTAAATATCAATAAAATATGCTAACTGACTAGTGACTACATCAGTAACCTACCAGCAGCCAATTTATTGGTCTACTTGCTTCTATAAGTTGCTATTTCTGCTTTGTACCAAGGTAATGTGTAATTTAATTTAATAACTCAAAGAGCAAAACTGTGGTAATTTAGAGTAGGCCTAGGGCCTATCGGTGGTAATTTTACAGATATTAACCTCATAACCTGCTTCCAGAGCAGGAATGTTAGGTCTCCAAGAAAAATAGACCTAATGTCCATATGGGCATTCCTCCATTCTGGGCGCATTATGGGCCAAATTCACATCCTCTCCAAGCACAATCTCCGCTCTAACTCTAAACTAATTAATTTTCCATTGGATTCGACTTGGAGTCTCATCCAATGGAAAATTAACATGGGAGATCGTTTCGCCTTTTCAAGGTGAGATCTTTTCACCTTTTCAAGATTAGATTTATACCGTAGTAAACTGTTCACTTCATTTTGATGTGAAGAGTGAACAGATACACAATAGCAGTAGTTATTTAATTGTGGGCCTATCATTCTATCTAGACCCAAAATTATTTGAAAAAAACCTGAATAAATAATTTATTAATTTAATTCACTCTGCAAGTATGGAAATTCGAAAATTCGAACTCGCAAGTCTACGTCAAGACGAGTTCTAAAGCTCTAAAATTATTACTTTGCATCGCAATACTGTACTTATTTATGACCACGATTGATTTTATCTAAGCTTATAGTTCTTATCACCAATTTTATTTGAGATATTAGGGCTAACTGAAGTGAATTTCACAACAATGTGGCCGAAATTGATCATGATTCTGGTTACGTCAAAGGTAATTTAGGCTTACAAAAACAGGCAAAAAATGCAATACTTACCACATTGTTAAAAGTTTGGTTCCTATCGGCTAAATTTATTACTTTATTAAAATCCATTTTTATCTAATTGTTTTAAAATATAATCATACTATCATAGCTTAATTAAACAGGTTGTTAATGATCTCTGGAAGTTTCCTTGATGACCTAGAAATAAAAATCGAATGGAGGGTGCCATTTTATGTTCGTCAGCAATTTGATGCGTCATAGAAAAATTTATGGATTTATGAAAGGCGCTTGCATCAAACAGTAGGCGGGAAATTCAAATACTTACTTTGAATAAAACTTTTAATAGGCTATACCATTTATAAATTTACACTCCTTGAATTCAATAATAAAATATCGAAGTACCATCCCGAGGCAGGGCCGAAGTTGGG
>JAQGBM010001013.1:0-11606 GCA_034698405.1 Symphylella vulgaris | reverse complement strand
TCTTCTATAAAAATTTCAGAGTCCGTCCATCTATAAAATTTTCAGAGTTCATTGATCTAGATGAACGGACTCTGAAATTTTTATAGAAGACTGGACTTGGAAAATTTTCGTGAGGAGGTTTTTTGGGCCACTGTAGTTACGCGTTATTGTGTGAAGCATAATACCACGATGATTTCGAGCTTGATCATCATGACTGTACGTAGGCCACAAAATTTGAACCGGTATCCGTGGCTGGATGATGATTGTTGCGCACGTGCTTTTTTCGCATTATAGTGTGTGCAATTGATCTTTCTATGGATCTTATTACCGATTGGAATGGAGTTCCTCCATTTGTTGTGTTCTATGGGATAAAACCTACATCGGTATCAAACAACGTTATGGGTATAGGTACCGGTACATACAAAGACAAAAAAATTCAAACAGTTCATCTCGCAGCATGGAATTTAATATAGGCCTTCCTGCTTCAAGGGGTAGTTCACCATCTTTTTACAGACTGTTTTTGAATCATATCGTCATGCGACATGCCCCTTGCCTATAATGAAACTAAACGTCGATATCAAAGATATCAATGACCCAGGAATTTATCAGTATCATCTATTCTTATGATCTATTCAGTATCATCTATTCTTGATGACCGAATCGAAAACAATATGTAGTCAATATCAATAAGTTGAAGGGCTAGGGTCGATAATTAACTGACTCTATAGCACTTTAAGCTTTCCCCATCAGAGAAGAACGAGGCACAAAATTGGAGCATGAACTACAGCAGATGACCAGAAGGTGAAAAATATTATTATAGCCTTCCGATGACATGAAAATAGGGTATGATCAAGGGGTTTGGAATTTGGATCGCAATTAATTCTAAGATATCAAATAAATTCTGAAATTTTTTTTAAAGATAGAATAATCCAATAAAACCTTCTGATGAGATTTAAGTTTTAAAAATTATACAGGTCACCGAAGAAATTCGGGATTTATACGGCCCAGAAATTTAATAGGTTTCTATAATATTTATATGGACAAAATATTTTACGCAACTTGAAAAAAACCTTTTAGGCTATCTTCCTAATTTCTTTAGTGACCATCATTTTCAAAACTGTAATCTCATCAGAAGGTTTTACTCTATTTTAGAAAAAAATTTGGACATACTTAGGATCGAAGTTAACTTAAGAAATGAATGATTTTGGCTAAGTGTCGGGTTCTCCAAAGGAGGTTAACCCTAACTCCTGGGTTAAATCGAACGAAATGAATTGATTTATTTTATTCTTTGTATATACTGGTATACCCTTAAACGAAAATGGATATAGCCTAATATGATTCACCAAAATTTCCGTCTTGAAAAGATCTATTCGAAAATGTAAAAAAAATATGGGGTCGTCGCATTAAATATAAATATATTTCAATTATCAAATATATTTTTATTTAATTCAACGACCCCATAATTTTGTTTTTACATTTTTGAATAAACCTTATCAAGACGGAAATTTTGGTGTATCATAATATTATTATGTCCATTTTCGTTCAAGATATCATTTATTATTTATTTGGTTCGATATAAGTTAACCCAGGAGTTAGGGTTAACCTACCCGGCCCTATAATAAAGGGACTATGGTATTAAAAATACTTACTGTATATTTTAATCGATATTCTTTTATTTGACAAGAACATTTTTATCTTATTTGTGGGGGTCGCCATCCGAACTTGATGCCGCCATTACAGTGGTTCAATATGAGTTGTCAAGAAGCATCAACAGTTTCCACTCAGCCCAGCTGCAGTCATAATACGAAAAGTCCAACCCAGTGTTGGTCACTATTATCTCTGTATAGAATATAAACTAGAAAATTACTGCAAATGGGGGTAATAAGTTAGTGCAATTAGGTTTGCAGATGCGCTTATTGAGGCCGGGGATCTATCTATGCCTTCAATATTCTAAAAAAAAAAAAATCAAAATTGTCTTAAGTTTATTTATGTACTTATATTGTGGTACTTATTATTTCAAGTACCAAGTACCAATTATTTGTACTTAAGTACAAGTATCCATTTTTAAAAGTACTTAAAGTACAAGTACCAAGTACTTGCAACGTACTTAAGTACAGGACTTAAGTACCCGGTACTTACCGGTAAGTATTCGGGAACCCTGATTTAAAGATCGAAATTTCGCTGTTTTTCAGAAAGGGAGAATTTCGGAGCGAAAATATGAAAATATTTGCACCCAGAGTAAAATTTGTAAAGTTTGGGGAGATGCAGCCTGTTTGTATGTTGATTTAATTTTTTAACGTCGCGGTAAGCGATAACGAAGAACATAACCCGACGACTGGGTGAGATTTGAATTTTGCCTCAGAGGCAGAATTTATAAACCTGTTTGCGTCGCGGTAAGCGATAACGACGGACATAACCCGACGACGGGGTTTTTGCCTCAGGGGCAGAATTTATAAACCTGTTTGAGTTGGGTTCTATAGCCTATTTCGCCGGGGTCAATACCTAAATGTTGCGGCATGCTCACAATCGCTCACAATATCAAATGCACTTCCGGTCAGGGTTAGACCGTCCACGCTATGACGCTAGTAGTATTTAAACTGTGAGACCGTCAGCCTAAAGTCCATTTATTTATAAGGAATAACCCCAAAAATAGCAGTTTAAACTATTTTATACCCAACGACATCAATATTTATTTAGTTTAAATGAAAAAATAAGAAAAAATAATGCCGTCAACATGTGTAGCAGATGGTTGTACCATGCGTTCAAATACAAATCTGATGAGTCAAATTAAGTTTTTTGCTTTTCCTATGGACCCAAGAAGAAGGCAATTGTGGATAAACGCAGTAAAGCGAAAAGATTGGAAACCTAGCCAAAGCAGTAAACTCTGTAGTAATCACTTTATTGAAGGTAAAATAATTAATATTAGGATATAATAAGAATTGCACATCTGATCGAGCCACCTCAAACAAAATGTTTGAAGAGGCCATGATATGCAGTCTACGAGGTAAGCCTAGTTACTAATTTTATTTTGTTTACATATTATTAGGCAAGCCATCCAAACATTCTGAACATCCAGACTGGGTTCCATCCAAATTTAATTATTGTACACGATCAAATGAGACGGAATTAAATGCAATGAAAATAAGGAGGTTCAACTTTGTGCAGAAACGAAGGAACATTATCAGCATGGATAGGCCTACCAATAATTCTGAAATGACCAGTAGGCCTGTAGATCTGGTTATGTCCAGCAGCAGCACAGTCACTGATACGGGTACCAGTACTGGTATGCATATACTAGAAGCTAGTGAAAAAACTGGTATTAAAATTGATGTTTCAGTACAAACTGACCTCACCCAAGAAAACATTGTAGCAATGGAAAAAGAATTATCAGGTCTAAAATCTAAGTCCAAACACATTCATGCGGCAATCTGTTATTATTAGAAGAAGAAAGAAACAGTTTACATTAATTTGTGTAAGTAATAATTGTCAAGGTGCAATGTTCGAAGTATTTGCCGCAGGCGAATGCAAAACTGATATCTTTACGTAAATTAAGCGAGTAGCTCAAACCCCCTAAAACATAGAAAAAGATAATAATTTTGTAGATAAGTTATATGATAGTATTACACTTACACATGACTCATGTGTAATACTTTTTATAAACGCTGAAACGGCGTTCCATATTGTCAGCGGGAATTTCAAATAACTTGCGGGAATTTCAAATAACTTATGCCTTCTTATGAAGCATTATAAAATGGTTTGTGCATATACAGAGTAATTATATATAGCCTTTATAAGTTTACAAATTGACTGGAATTAATAAATTAAAATAATATTTTACTTCAGGTTTACAGGACACTGTAAACAGATTAGAAGTCATTGCAAATAGAACTACTCAACATCAAAAAGTCATTTCCATAATTCGACCACGTGCTTCTGCGTCAACTACTCCTGTTAGTTCAAAGTACATTAGATCAATTACTCCTACCCCAGCATCAAAGAATTCTAGATAAATTACTTTATGAAACAAACAATACTTCACTAACAGCAATAGAAAAATAGAGCAGATAATAAAATCAGGATAATAATGTTATAAGTTAGTATAGCAAATGGATCGTAATATACCCGTATTGTGTAATTTTTGTGAAAAAAGAATTGATGCCGATTATAGAAGAATAGCTACTGCTGAGGACTTAGGCATTTTCAAGAAACGGCTGGAAACTATAAGGAAGAAACGTACATTTGCTTAAGTGCAAAGCCAAAGTATTGAAGTCGAGACAAAAAAGAGGCAAACAAGAGGATGATTCAAATCAACACCTCAATCCATCTGAGCATGCAGCAACCTCAACACCTATCGGAAATCGGCGCAGTGAAACAGAGTCTGAGGATCAGCCAAAAATGTATAAAAGGCTGAAGTTTGTTACTCCCAAAAGAAAACGGGACAAGGAATATTCGAAGCAGCATGTCCTCCCGAAACCTGTAGTTTTAACATACCAAAATTTATATCAATAGGTTAAGGGGCAGGAATTCACTCTTAAAGATACCCCTCCTTTGGACAATTTACGTTAAAATATGTATGCCTATTTTTTTTGGGCCACCTTTGGTCGAAGCCAACCTGCCTGTTTATTTCCGTAATCCAGATTTTTGTATTTTTGACCGCGAATGAAAATGGAACTATAATAATGCGGCTTAATGCCTGTAAAAATAATTGTTAAGTAATGCTTCAAACTGAGCGAACGATGGTATCTAGGGCATATATGCATCCACCACTAATTAAATGGGGGTGAAGTCTCAACCCAGGTCAACTTGTTTTAAGTAACATCTTTGCTTTCTTCAATCTTATTCCCTGCTCGCGTTATTTCTAACTAAAAAATCTTCGTTAGAACTACCCCTACTCCCCTAGTCTTGCAACTGTACTAATTATTATTTTTGAAATTAGCCGTCGTACATCAGTTTTGCTTTGTCAACTCCATCTTCTGAAAGTGCCGGTAAGTATTTAGAAATTATTACCTCTAACCTATGTTATTGGGTAAACTTGTAATAAGTGTATGCAACTTTACAGTGTATTAAGATATATAACTTAACATTTTTGAATAAGGTCGTTCACCGCAATCAATTATACGTACTCCGCAGCAATCAACTCCACGTACCCCGAAATTAACTCTACGTACTCCGTTATCAAAGCAAAGTTATTATTATTATTATTATTTATTCTCTCAATAGGTAAAATATCTTTACATGTGAGGTATAATTTACAATCATAAAAATCGGTAAAATGTCATTTAAAATAAAGATTTAATTACAATCAGGTCAGAGATAGGAAAAATTAATCAATTATAATCGTAGTGAAAAGACGAGGGGAAATGCTTAAAAAGTAGATAAAAAAGTAAGATTAAAATTATTAAAATTATGGGACCGAACAGCTCCCCAGGACCCCAATACACTCAGTAAAAGTATAGGGTGGATCGGCCAGGAAGAGCTTCCGTAAGGTGACCTTTAGCTTCTTTGACGTCACCCCCTCACGCAGTGAGGGAGGGATGGCCCGATAGAAAGGGATGCCCCAGTCCCCAACTAGACCTTTCAAAAGCCTGTTCCCTCTCTCGGGCCTGACTGGGTCGCGCCTCCTTCGGGTGTCATAGGAATGAACATCACATCCGAGGGGGATCCTCTTCAAGCTGATCTCGTTGTGTACCCATACACAGGCGTCAACGAAGACCAGGGCGGGAAAGGTCAGGATCCCATACCTGGAAAACAACGGGCGACAGGAGTAAATCAGGTTTACAAGTTAATAAAAATAATTCAACTTCCATTCTACATGAATAAAAATATTTTTTTATAGGTCGTTCAGATAATGGAGCTCGCATATCTTTATCTTTTTTATCATCCCAATCACCACTGAAGAGGAAGTTGTCGGAAGGTATAAATTGCTGTGTATAAGATCTGTTTAAAATTTGACAAGTTTCGTAATTTCAGCTTCATTTCAAAGGGAAAATGCTTGGAGGAATATTGTCACTTAAACGGAGGAATTCTGACACATGCCAAATTGGATCTATTAATGAATCGTGACGGTTCACGATGCGTCTACCGCAACCACGGGCGGAAACTACTAGACTTAGACTGGCTTACGCAACTTGCCCGATATGCCACTGCCTTTGGTGATAAAGGCTCGCCCCTTTCCATGTTTTGGGGTTTTATACGTAGACGGACAAGTAGCTAGCCAGCCCTAGTGGTTCAATGGTTAGCGGGCCTGCTCTAAATCCCGCTAAGTCCGCGGTCAAAGGCGCCTTTGGTCCGCGGTCCAGACCCCCGCGGGAGTGGTAAAAATTTCTGGGTGAGTGAAATTCTTAAATTTCTTACTCCTTCGAATGAGTTTTAAAAAATCGAGGCCCTGTAGATGCTTGTAGTACAATCAGAAAGAATCGTTCAGTGGTCACAAGAGGTACCACGCCATGAAGTTCCAATCTGTAATGATACACCAGATGGGATCATGCAACACATTTATGGTCCCATTGAAGGTAAACGCCATGATATTGGAATGCTCAATTACAGTGGGCTATACTAAGTACTCGAAAATAAGTTTCGCAATGTCCAAAATGCTTGCTAAGTTACTTGTATGGGGATCCTACCTTATGGCATTCTTTCAACAGTTGCAAACGTCGCGGACGGACAGTATGTACCTCGACCCTACCTTATGGCCCCATTTAAAGGGGCACATTTGGATGCCCAAGAGCTTCGTTTTAACAGGGCTATGAGTAGCGTTAGGCAATGCGTGGAATGGGGCTTTGGCAAAAAAAAAATTTCAAAATTTTGCCTTCGTCGACTTTGAAAAAAATGGCAGATCAGCAAGAAATAATTTTTTTTGACAATCAAACTGATTATGAAAAACTGCTGGAAAGAGGGGATGAGGATGGGCATGCCCCAAACCGGGGGAGGGCTATTCCTCGCCCTAACCTCACAAGATAGAGATAGGCAATTAGTCGATTATGTGAAATTGTCGAGATAGAACTCGGCGGTGTGAAGTATTATGTGCAACATCGCGTAGATCCAATAACAGGAACAGGCTCGGCTTGAAGCCGAGAGGGTGAGTTTTTTTTTAAGCGAGAAAACATAAAACGTTGACGATATGTTTATCATCGAAATGAAAAACTTTTTAACAAAATTTGCTTTCTATTCTTAAAATTCGTTTGTTTTTCTAACCTACAGAGCAGCAGAAGAAAAAGAAGGAGGAGGGAGATACCAAAGATTATAAGTGAAGCAACGTGAGTAATCTCGCAATAAAAACTTTGAACTCTTGGTTTTAAACAATGCAAAAATCGGTTGTCACACCTGTCAAACCGGTAAAAAAAATTCTTTATCACGGATTAATTTACCTATTGACTAATGTATCATTAAGCTCACCTGTCGGCTCTCTCTCCTTTTTATTTGAATAATAACCAAAGGGAAGGGGAAATTCAAAGGGGTTAAGGAAAAATTTACGTGACGGAAAATCTGTTTAAATTATGGCGATTAGTATCCTCAGAGCGAGATTCTCGATTTACAATAATTGTGCGTGATAAGTTACATGTGTTTCCTAAAAGTTATTTAACCAAGTGTAAAAAAATTTAATTAAGTAAAATATAAACAGAGAGAATAATAATTACAGTAGTCTGTGTTAGTATTGACGTAACCTAGTTTTCACTTAAAATTTATGAATATGAATAAAGATAGACTACTTGGAGATGTAGAAAATGCAAGAAGTGTTTTAAAACAATGAAATCATTTGATGAACACAAACTGAATGCATACAGAAGAAAGAGTAAGTTTTTCTGGTTTTACAATAATACTACATAATATTAATGCTTCCAACTAATCCTATTTAGGTATAAAAGAAAAGGCGAAAGATAAGCACGGAGGTTATGTGTGCACGTCGTGCAAAGCACCCAAATCTTCAGCACAAAGTCTACAAACTCACCAAACTTCATGCAGGACAGGGAATTTTGGTGAAACTGTGTCGACAGTGCATCTTAAACTACATAAGCATGCTCCTTTTGGACAAGGATATGAGAAACTAAAACCGAACTCCGTGGGGGTGTTTATTTTAATGTTAGGAATAACTTAATAAAAATTCTAGAGTTTTTCCAAAGGATAACCTATATCAATAGTATGCAAGTTTCACGCGATGGAATTCGATATATTGGGGTACCTTCTGATTCATATGGCCCACATGGACAGAAAAGATATCCCGATATCAATGGAGTACACACGGAACTACAAATATAACTGGTGTAAAGAAAAAATTATCCAACAGCAGTTTCAGATCACGCATGCAAGATGGAAGATTGAATGTTTTCTTAAAGGTTATTTAAAATTGGTTTTTTAGAAAAAAAAAACTCGTAATTTTGTTTTAATAAATAAGCTTTTAAAATGTTATTAAATTCATGTAAATTCGTAATTGTAAATGACAATGCTAAACGGCGCGTGGCCCTGATGGAACAATATAATGCCACAATTACAAAAGATGAAGAGCAAAAACAATTCTTGCTCCAAGTAGTGCAAGATCACATACGTAATTTCCAAAATTGCAATAAAGCTACTCTTTCCAAAGTTTCAAACTATCAGTGATTAAAATGTTTTTCTTATAGGGTGGTGACTCCAGTAATTGTCACCCCCCCAGTAATTGACACCTTTCAAAATAAATGCTTATAATAAGGGGTCCTTCCAAATTAAAGGAGTGGATGATGTCTGCAGAAGCAAGCCTCTATACCTCTGGAAAAACGACTCCAGAATAGGACTATGGTGGTAATGGAGGAGTTACTTTTGAGAAATGGGCTATTCACCATTGCCATCTCCTGGAGGACTAAAGGGTTTTCATCAGAAATGTTGAAAGAAATCATCGACGCGGTGGAGGTGCCTTACTTTGTGTGACAAGTGATGGAGGGAACACAAACAAAGGTGCGTACAAAGGTAAGTTTTGGGGAAAAGTATCTCAAGGAGTTACATTTATTGCTTGTATTTCTCTCATATTAAACCTGATAGGCCTATTTGTAAAAGAAATAAATACGAGTAGATTAAATATGGAATGATTAATGTATCACTCCCTTTATAACTGTATTTTTTCTTTCATAGCTCTTCTGCCATTCCATTATCTCCTTATTAAAATTCTTGTTATATAAATAAAAATAAAAAAATTAAACTATAAAAGCGAACCTGTTTCGCTAATTTTTTTATGGATTATTTTTTCTCGTATATTCATAGAGCCACTCTTTCCAAACCTCTACCATGTGGACGTAACATGGTGCGAGTGTAAATTGTTCAAATGTATGACATTAAGTAAAGAATGTTTAAGTTTATGCTACCACGAATTTGTACAAGATGATCTGGTGTATGGAGAAATACACAGTAGGTCTCGAAATTGCACACTATGCTAACAAAAAAGCACACGGTAGCCTTAGATCAACATCGACTTCAACATTAAAGATGCAGTAAGTAGCATTATAAATTTATAAAAAAAAATACGGACTTGTGAGCAATGTGCCTTCTCCTTAGTTTACAGATTGAATTCATACATTATTTTTGTCTTCTTTGTAGGCAACTTAGGTTTTCCGCATATCGCCAATTCATAACATGGAGTTTCAGGCAGAATCTTGGAAAAAATGAACGAAAAGTAATTCCATCCTGCGCTGTTCCATAGCTTGTAGGAGGATCATCTTGCACGGATACATGTGCGGTTTGGAATAGAGGGACAAAAAGAAATCTGTCCCCAAAAAAGATCACTGAGGTAAAATTAAAACCCCCTAACGTGGTAATTATATTCAAGATTTCGATGTAACTCCATCAGAATATTCCGAGAAACCTGTATTTTTCAAGCATCACAGTGAAATGGTTCAGGTTATGAGAGAGAAATATGGTCCTCTACTAGATATTAAAGGAACTCTCTTTAATGCCTTAATGGATGCTAACTGTACGGTACTGCCCAATTTACACTTTACAGTCTCTGAAAGTGAAAGTTCTAAGAAGCTAAGAAAAGGTTAAAAATAGAGCACAGGAATTGGCCACTGAACCGTTGATTTTTCAACAGGTTCTATAAGCTAGTTTATTGTTAATATTCAGAAAATTCTCTTAAGTGAACCCAGACCACAATCAAATCGGTGGATCACGAACTGCCGGAGGTCCAGCACAGGCCCGCAAGCTGCCAGAGGCCCACAAGCAGGGCCATCTTGCCACCCAACTGCAGTTCTCGTTATCATCAATAGTGATTCCGACGATAGTTATTTCGATTAATATCCTAGTCAAAAGTGAACATGAAAAAACTATGAGATAATACCGTACTTTTTTAATCTAAATAATTCTTTCCCAATTCACTAATTATCCACACTAACGTAAAATCCACAAGAAGGTGCGGAGAGCGTTAAATATACCGAAGGAAAAGTGAACTAGGAAGAAAACAGGTGGAAACACTAATCGCACACACAACAAACACTAAATAAATTGCACAGCAGAAAAATTTAATTCTTAATTATAATCTTTTGACATGGAAGACACCCAGACCAGTAAAGCGTTGCAGAACTCGAATGGTCCAAAGCAAAATACGTGGAGAAATTAAACTTCCTACGACCTGCTCAGACGCCTCGTCGCTCCACTGCTTCTACTCAGCAACCAGTGAACAACAGTGCGCACGTGCAAAGTTCGGATCCAAGGTTAACGTGAACCGATCATTCCTGTGAAATTTAGGGAATTCATTGGACACATTGTCTGTGATCAAGAAACAGAACGTTGCATGTTCGGGGAATGTAATGCATGTCCTAAGAGCGAAACAAATTATTTAAATATAATTTTTAAAGTTACCGATGATTTATTAAAGAAACGTATGAAGTTGGAGCAGTGGGAGAGTCCGAATAACCGAGTTTCTAAAACCGATAAATCTGGAACTGTACGTATGCTTACAGGCATTAGAATGCACACAAGTAACCGTAGACCCGGATATGAGACAAGTCGTCATTGATGAGCTCACAATTGTATGGACCTGCATGCGGAGAGCGAGAATCAAGAAATCGCCACTTATTGTGAAGTCAAAACAGTCGATCCGAACTTGGGTTCGAGACGTAGAATCAGTTATCTATTCGATGAAGTATCTTAGAACGGTCAAAGACTAATTGAGGTTAACAGTAAGTTAATATGTCTGTAAAGGCCCCGGCCTGGTTTAGGCTGTAGCTTTTTCTAAAATAAAAAAAACTTTATGTTGCAGATCCTGCTGTGTTCAAGGTATTCAATCAACTGATCCTGTATGTGTTTCCATGACGTGGTGTTCATTCAACAAAAAGTATACCATAATCAAGTGTCTAGTTTCAAGTTTCCTAAACAGTCAAGTGTCTATATAGTGTGCAGCTTTCCTGATAATAAAAAGTAAAATAAAAATTTTCTAGTTACTAGCCTAATGAACTAAACTTTTTGGACAGAAAATAACTAGTTTTAGATAATAGTTTTTTTTTAGAAAATAGCCTAGTTTTAGATCTAAACCTTGACTTCTAGATTCTTTTATCTACTACTAACGAGAAATGCAAAGAAAACTGGCTTATACCCCAATTACACGAGAGACTTTTGAGTTCTTTAACTCTTGAAGACCTTAAACTTGAATCATGTAAACGATTACC
>JAQGBM010001012.1:0-11606 GCA_034698405.1 Symphylella vulgaris | reverse complement strand
GGAATTTATTCGATTTTTGTCGAATTTGCTTCGAAATTACCCGTTCGAAAATTGCCGAACTTATACCGTTCGAACTTAAAATTTTTCGAAGCTATTCCGGCGACCCCATCGAAATAGGCCATTTGACTTGAAATCTTAAAAAAAAAATTTCACCTCCGGCGGCCGGTACACTGGGAGTGTAGTCCACAGTCCACCCCCAGACTGTATGTATAGTGTATATACTAGGCTTAAATTTTAATATTATAAAGCACGCGCAAAAAATACCGTATTTTATCCGGACCCCGTGCTGTCATGAGTTCCTCGCAGTGGCGGAACTTCTGCCACCGCAGATGAGTTGATTTTATTCGAAATTGAGAAAAAATGCAATAAATTTAATTTGTAACCCAAAAATTTCGTCTCCTGCCCTCTCGGTGGGTGGGATTATGGGATATGGTAGGGGCCCCGTGAAATTTCGTGCAGTGGGACCCACGATTTGAAGTTCCGCCACTGCACTGGTTCCTCCAAAACAGACCCCCGGAAAAACTAGTTGAGTAGGGCTGCCGTACGTAGTCTAATAAATACCCACGTCTGCAGGTTTTTTTGGTACCATAATCATGGCTTAAATATAACTCTTGTGTATAGGCCCTGTAACTGTGAATACCGTACTTAGAAAAAAAATCCCGTAAAAACCGTAAAACAAGTTATTATTATGATAATGCTTACAGTCACGCATACGAATACACTTTACATTAAAAACCTTGGAATAGGTACAGCTACTGTGAGGAAATCCCTATGAATAGGTGCTCTTCCTGTTTTTATTAATCAAATATAACAAAAAATTTACGATCAATACGGTTGTCTATTCTACACATTTTTATCTAACATTTACCAAGTTTTTGCGTAAATTAAAATGTTATAAAACTTGGTCGAGTAGCCTATAGATTTAAGAATGTCTCGAAATGGTAATGTTCAGGATCACAGCAGAGCACCGAAAGTATTTGGTTAGTAACTTACCGGGTATATAAATATAAAATTAACTGCACATTATACTATCAACTGGTATATTACATTATATTATTTTTATCTAGAAGATGTTGAAATCAATGATTCGAAATCATACGCAAGCAGGGTCGATATCTTCAACCAACCTCGAAAATCGTAAGTAACGAGGTACCGACTACTGTAACTCTTATTTTTCACTTATCATAGTTAGTATTGGTATCATAGTTAGTACGGTGTGTACTTTCCCGTATCGTTAGTAATGGCTCGATGGCGAGTAATGGCTCGATCTATCAACCTCAGCGTGCTTTAAATTAACTGGACGTAGTCGGCAGGCGGAAAAGACAGAATTGACCAAACTTCAGTAGGCCGAAAAAAGGCAGGTCCGCAAAATCAGCGCAGTGCAGCGTGTAGAAGCTCTCGCGTATCTGGGGGCTAAGAAGTCAAACTATAATCATTATAGTCCTACTAGTATTTAGATAAGAAGTAGAATTTCTATATGGACTATGGAGGATGAGTGACGGACAGGCAATGGACCTGTGGAGATCAGTAAGGGTTATTGACTGCGCTCCACAGGATACAGGCAGGCCTAGAATTTATTGATTGGTTAGGCATTGGGTTAGGTGTTGTGGGGTGAGAAACTTGGTCCGCGTATGGACATTGGGTATTCTGGGTAATACTCCGTAGTCTTATTCGAACCAAACATTGGGGAGATTCGCGTACACTTTTCAGCGAAATCGAAGCAAAAGTTACACGAATACGTACTACCAAGAATAGATAATATAATATTATAATATCTATTCTTGGTACTACGATTTGGCTAAACTTATAGGAAGCACGCATGAGTGTTGTTCTTTTGCTTATTTTTCCCTTAGAAATAATGAAGCGTACGTAGCCTATATCGGGCCCAATTAACATTTTGAGATTTCTTGGAATTATTTCTTCAGGGTGGCTTTCAGAAAATCAGGTTTGTCGAAGAGGGACAAGAAATTCGTCAGTGCCATTTGTATTATGCTCGTCATTTTTATCACAATAACTGCTACTGGTATTTGGATGTACATACAGACATTGGACAGATACACCGGCATCATCTCTAACTTAAACAACACCTGTAATAATAGATGCGATAGTGAAGCTTGCATTGAAATCGGTATCAAAATATCCTATTATTTTTATACAATATGATGCAGTAGAAAATAATATCCTGTATAAATTAATGTTTGGTTTTTCGTTTTATCGCAGCTTCTGAAATTATTCGTTATCGAAATGAAAAGATCGATCCGTGCGTCGATTTTTATCGCCACGCTTGCGACAACTGGCCGATCCATAACCCAATTCCGGAATCTGAATCGACCTACACTAACTTTGGTGTGATTCAAGAACATGTGGAATACAGTTTGAAAGGTTAGATAGAAAAATTCTGTTATAAGAATTAAAAATCTTTAAATTTTATCCTGTGATATAGGGAGAATTCCATAACGAAAATTTTGCTTTGCACCTCTAGTTTCAGAGCTATCTCGAATTAATTTTCGTAGAGACATAATTATAATTTATAAGCTATTAGGTTACCGTATATGACATCAGAAGGACTTACAAAGTCTGATTCACAATTTAGGATGAGTATGAGAGAGATTTTGTAGGAGAAATCCGAAGAAAGCCGTGCGTATATACTATATACGTAAATACGTAATGGTCATAATGAAATTAACTTAATTACGGTATACGCAATATCCTTCACATTGCGCAAATCTCTTTCATATTACTCGATCAAATCTCAATAATGAATTACTTCCTTCTCCTACAAGGTGTAGGAGATAAGTAATGTAATATGTGAACAAGATTTGAACAAAGTGAAAGGAATGGCATAATGGTTGCTTAATATTTTCTATAGTTTAGCTTTTTCGCTAACTATACTTCGTGTACGAGTAGGCCTATTAACGAATTTTTTTCTAAATTATAAGTTTTTTTTTTAATATTTCAGATTTTCTTGAAGACGAAGGAAAGAATTATTCTGGAAAGGCGAAATCTCTAAAACATGTTTATGATGCATACGCTGCTTGCATAGATGAAGGTAACGTGCTTAGAAACGTGCTCAGAAACGTGCTTAGCGAAAAATGAGGAAAAATACGACACTAACGATGGCTTTCATTTTCGTACGCACACACCAGGCCAGGAAAGAGCATTAATTACTACTGATTTTTCTCTCTATTTTCGCTTAGCCCGTTTGTAAATCTCCCCCATTGTCTTTGGGGTAAAAGTAAGTTATTTTACGATTTACTGCTTTGCAGATCAGCTTGAAAAGTTGGGAATGTCCCCTTTGAAGATATTCATTGATAACTATGGCGGCTGGCCCCTACTGGATTCTACCATGCATAATAACACCAAGAGTGTTATCGAAACTATTGCTACCATGCAGAGGAAAGGTAGCGGACCTCTTGTGGGAATTTACGTTGGAAAAGATTCGAAAAATCTAACTAGAAACGTCATTTACGTGGGTCACATTTTCTTACAGTATATAGTAGCATCATAAGCTTATGACGTATAAAAGTCTGTTTTATAAAAATCTTTCTTCTGCACAGATTGATCAAGTGAGTTTAATGTTTCCGAGGTCTTTTCTCGTGTCCGACAACAATCATTCGAAAGAAATAGAAGCGTACGAAACACTCATCTTCGATATCGCAAGAGAGCTTGGATCTACAGAAACAGATGAACATCTAGAATTCTGGGTCAGTGATATAGTGGAATTTGAAAGAAGCCTGGCTAAGGTAAATAAAAACCCCGAAATTATTTTGCCACTAACTTATAGCATTTTGGCAGTTCTACCGCGCCCACATGCAGTGTGAAGCAATAATTTCGATTTAGATGGGTTCTCAGTTGTACCAGCTTAGACCAAACAATGTCTAAGGTACGGTACCCGGTTGTACACATCTTGTCGCGAAAACGCGCCAAATTATTGCAAAGTATAACGCCTAATTATTGAAATAATTAATATCATGCAAAAATTACGTTTCAAAGTTTAAAAGATTTTTTTTAGATCACATCACCTCCAGAATTACAGAGAGATGAATTCAGGACTTACAATAACATGACTATCGAAGAACTGCAGAATTTGACAGACAGCCAATATAAGGTATAACAATCGTCAATTTTTTTTTCTTCAGAAATTTGACTTTCAGAGTTCTAACTTTAGGCAAACTGTTCAGCAGGAATATTGTGATCTAAAATTTTTCATAAAACTTTAAGGTATTTAATTGGACTTCGTATCTACAAAATGTATTTTCGGAGGCTATCAACAGCACTCGGTATCTGAGTCCGCAGACTGTAGTAGTGGTTAGCGAAGTAGATTACATGATTAATCTCACAAAGTTAATTATGAAAGAGGATCCAACGTAAGTTACGTAGATACTTTCTTCTTATAATCTGTTTGAATCTTCTCGTATTCATGTTGATTGCTGTTATATCTTAGATTCATGTTATTATTTATATAAACTCTAATTGATTGTTATTTTATTCACAGAACAATTCAAAATTATGTAATATGGAGAGCAATAATGCCTTTACTCGACAACATGAACAGGAAAACTAGAGAAATTTATTTCGAATACATCAGAGTTATGGACGGAGTCAGTAGTCCTGAATCACTGTAAGTTATAAATAACTTATTAATGCTGTGTAGTAGTAACTTAGTAACCTAATAAGTTACATTTCAATGGCGAATTTGGTTTTAGACTGTTTTCGTTAATACCTGGTCTTTCGTAGAAAACGAAAGTGTTTTACTGATGTTGGATATTTATAGTTTGATATTTACAGTTGGATATTTACAGTTATTTACAGTATTTACAGTACTTTAACGAAATTTAAAAATATGTTTTGAATTGTTTTATTTTAACAAAACAATTCAAAACATTTTTTTAGTTTTGTTAAAGTGGCTCGATAGAGAATATATCCAACATCAGTAAAACACTTTTAGTTTTCCACGAAAGACCAGCTATTAACGAAAACAGTCTAAAACCAAATTTGCCATTGAAATGATTGTATTAGGTTACTAAGTTAGGTACTACTACACAGCATTAAGGTATTATACATAGCAGTATAACTTCGGTTTAGCTTGTATTATTTTAAAAAGTTATTTTCAGTTGGCGCACTTGTTTATCACAAATGTTAGGGACGAGTGGGTTTGCCCTCGGACTACCGTATGTTAAGCGGTATTTTCCTCAGGAAATCAAAGCAGAGGTATAAATTATAAATAATCCAGTTCGTATAGAACCCAAAGTATAATAGGTCTACAATGATAATTCTGTGGTAGGTGACTCGCATGATAGACAACTTGAAGAGTGCTTTCAAAAAGATGCTTCAGAAAAACAGTTGGATGAAGGGCAGTAAAGCAGTTGTTAAGGTTGCCTTGGAAAAAGTTAATGCTATGAAGGTGAAGATCGGCTATCCCGACTGGATTTACGATAACGCTAAGCTGGATCATTACTACCGGGATGTAAGTTTTTGAGAATTTTGTCATATATCTTGAGCTCAGCACCGAATTTACGAACGATATCTCGGTAAAGCAAGGTTTCCACTGCGAGCGTAAACGTAACTAGCGTAAAAAAGTTGCTTTGTGATTGGTAAAAATTAAAGTGGATGGATATTACGTTTATGCACGCAGTAGAAAAATTGTTTACGTAAAAAACTCGACTTACGTAAAAAACCGAGTTTTTCCGTAACGTAACCTTATATTTCGAGATGCTACAGCCCGCTTCAAAAGCTACGATTTTCGTGTCCAAATCGATTTTTTAAAATACACCAAAATGTTTAGTTATTGAAGAGATCTATTCGAAAACTTAAAAAAATTATGGGGTCAAATTATGAAATACTGTAAAAAAGACAACTGAAATTACGCGCTCGATTGAGTATTTCTCAAATATCTATTTATTTCATGCTGTGACCCCGTAATTTTTTACGTTCCCTTTGAAGGACAAAACGAGCATAAAGCTGGGGTCTTTGTTGGATTAAATACCTCAGTCGGGTCCTGGTAAGCCAGGATTTCAAATATAAAAGAAAGGGATTTTAGTCAATTATTGCTGAATTACGTAAAATTTCGACTTATTCGAAAACACACGAAAGGAAGTTATTTACGTTTATTTATAATTATAAATAAATATATATAATTATATTTATAATTTATTTGCGTATAAGTTATTTACTCAAATTGGGGAGAGGAGATAATCCGCGTGTAAGTTACGTACGAGTAATATCAAGAGTCGATACTGTATCGACTCTTGGTAATATTGATAATAATGATAAAATCTAAATTAAATTTAGGTAAAGGGAATAAACAGAAGTGATAGTTTGAACAATATTCTTATTTTGGCCCAAGCTGGTACTACAAGAAGGTATAGATCAATCATCGAACCGGTAGACAATAATAGGTAGGATTTTTATATTTACAAAATTTCCCTTAATTTCAAGATGTGTATTATCATCAATGTTTTATTCGTGAATTTTATTTTTTAGATGGCATTTTTCACCTGCAACTGTAAATGCGGCTTACGATCCCAACAGAAATAGTATAGGTGCGGTATTAAAAAATAAATCTTGCTTCTACCATATTATTTAACATTGATCTTTTTTCGTATATTTTACAGAATTTCCGGCAGCCATCCTGCAACCACCATTTTACTACGCAAAAGGACCAAAGTTAGTTGGTTTACGTAGTTTTCATCTGGGTTCGGTTCCGGTTAAAATTTAGCTTTCAAAAATGACGTTTTCCCCCAAAAATTTCGGTTCTGGTTCAGGATCAATTTTTTTCGCGAGTTCGGTACCTGTTCGGTTCTTTAAAAACAACGATTTTTACGGGTTCTGGTTCTGAGTTCCGGTTCCGAACCCTGGTTTAAACTAATTTTTTTAAAGTTTTCTATGCTTTTGAGTAATTATTCTTAATTGTCGTAGTAGCCTACGAAATAATTTTTATGGTCTATGCAATAAATCTGTAAAATTCTTTCACAGAGCCTATAATTACGGTTCACTTGGTGCTATTATTGGTCACGAAATTACCCATGGATTTGACGACCAAGGTTTGTAAAAAAATTACTACAGTACCGTAATTTACAGTAAAGACATGTCAGTATGTTACAAGGAATTACGAATACTTTGTTTCTAGATCTGATTTTGGTAATTTTCTTGCAGGACGTCTATATGATAAAAAAGGTTTCTTGACAAAATGGTGGGACAATCGAACCGAATCTGAATTTGAAAGACTGTCGGAATGCTACGTTAAACAGTATAACGAGTTCTGTCCAGAGGTTCTGAACACAGCAGATGAAGGCAATGTAACTTGCGTAAGAAATTATCTTTCTTGAATAGAACATTTAAGTCAGGGTGGACAGCCGTTTTTTGAGCGCGGGCCATATATTTAGATTGCTGAAATTTTTACATTCAGGCGCTCGTTTCCCCCCGATTAGGGAGGGGGAATAGCGCAAAATTTTCGGAAATTAAGGCATGCATATAGCCTAATAATTATATAAGGAGGTAAATGCCAGGGGTCAGTGCCAGTGGTAACTTAAGTGTAAGCTAAATTTTTTACGCAATAACAAAACTATAATAATATTATAAAGCAATTCCTAAAATAACTTATCATCAGGGAAAATTAAATTCCCCAAAAGAATTGCGGACCACTCAAAAATATGCAGGGAACCACAGGTTGCTCACTGCTTAGCCTCAAGCGCCTACGGTATTATACAGTATTTTCGAAATATTGTACTAATTAGTAATCAAACAACTTTTTCAGATAAACGGCAGACAAACTTTAGGAGAGAACATTGCAGATAATGGAGGATTGAAGGAATCTTATCTGGTACTTTTGGTGCTTCCATAAAGGACGTCCGCAAGCTAGGGGGGGGGGGGGGAGTAAAGAAATTTTGGACGTCCACTTTTAAATATAAAATTTTAAATACATTTTTAAAAATTTCTCACAAACACAATAGCTTCAATAAAAATAGATCCCACTTTTAATTAGGCTACGATTTCAGGTTATAATATGAAATACTAATTAATTATTAGCATTTGGTAGCCTATTGTACTGTAAGTAATTACGTTATGTATGTCCGAAGGACAAGGGGGAGGGGGGTTTAGCCGAAAGCGGACATGGGGAAGGGGGGTTAAAAAATTAGAATTTTTGCGGACGTCCTTTATGGAAGTAATTTCGCTAATTATAATAATTATCCAGACGTAAGTTAGAATACATAACCTATAATCCTATTTTTTCCAGGCCTACAAACGCTGGGAAGGAATTTTTAATGGACATGAAGTAATGCCTGTTGGATTGCGACAAATTACTTCTGACCAATTGTTTTTCTACGGTTTTGCTCAAGTAATGATCATTCTTTCAGTTTCATAATTATAAAAGCGGGCTGCCGGGCACATGATAGAATACACCATACCAGTAAAAAATATTAACTTTTTTTTTGTTATTTGCAGAATTGGTGTAGTAGCCTTCGAGTAGAAGGATTAAGGGATCTAATTGAGAGCGATTATCATTCTCCATATTCATACAGGTACTTACATATTATTTTAAGTTACAAGGTCTGCAGCTACTTTGAAAATTAATAACCTAAATTAATTAAATCTAATTTCTCGAAATTTTTTTAGGTTAATAGGAAGTGTAATGAATATGCCCGAATTTTCAAACGCTTTTAACTGCTCGTCTGGGAAACCAATGAATTCTGGTAAAGATGCCTGTACTCTGTGGTAAATTACAAGACCTAGGCTATAACATTCCCTTATTAACCCTACATTAGCAGCACTTGACATTTCTTATTCTTTCAATAAGACTAATTTATTTTCTTAATTCATTGTTTTATTATTAACTTAAAAATAAAATAAAAAATATTGAACTTTCTTGACGTTTCTGTTTTTCTGCCTATAAAATGAGTATAATTTTTTTAAAATGAACATTATTTTGTAATGCTATAATAACCAAAACAATTTTTTTAACTTAATTATTTACACTGCACTGTACTTCTATTTTCAAACTTCCCGTGTAATCTGGCTAATCTAACCTAGGAGAATAGAGAGAAAATTTCTCTTTCCTCCAAATTAATTTATAAATTTGGGTCTGATGTAGTTTTATGCATTAGGATTACACCTGTAGGAATTGCTTGATCGAATCTTGAAGAAATTTTAAATTCTGTAGAGGGGAACCTTACTGTTTTAAGTGCCCTTTAAAAAAAAATAATAGAATAAAAAAAATTAGTTGCATATTTAATTTTATTTTAAAGTATAAAGTTACAATTCAATAAAATTACAAAGTTACAATGCAAATTAAGCAAACAAAATATGAATTAACTTCTTAAGATTGATACAAAAAAATAAAAACATTTTATTCATGTTAACCTTTTGGCTTTCTGGTATAGTGAATCCACTACCTTCCCCATGCTACAAATAGTCTCTAATGCACATCCATATGTCTTATCAACTGGTGTATCGTCGAATACAATTAATACACCTGCTCCCTGATCGAGAATTCCGTGGAATTTCTTGTCCAAGATCATCTGGGAGAGTTTCTTCTCCACTTGATCATTGGGCAACTTAATGCTAATAGCAACATGTTCAACCTGGACCCTCGAATAAGGTTCAATAATGCGGCACAGGTTTTGTTCAAGCATGTTGTCGTACAACGTGTCCAGATGAGCTCTAATGATTGGATCCTCAACCAGTTCTTTCTTGTACTCAGTCAGGGTATTCTGGAAGTCTTCTAATGATCTCTTGTGGCTTGCTTGGGCAATACTCTTCATAGCCTCAATTTCCTGTCCTGCATAACGTATAGCAAGCTTGCCACTAATGATAGACTGAACATCTTCAGGGGTGTTTAACATAATCTTTGAAAGCAACATGTACTTCAGTGCTGTTAAAGCTTTTGGGGAATCAACTGAGTCATATCCCTCAAATGCTTCATAAAAGTATGAATAGCCGGTTTTAAAATCTCTTTCATCAGCAGCATGCAGAACTCCAGACTGCAGATCCAGAGCAGCCTGCAATTTTGGTGGACAGTAGATAGCATTGGCTGTAGTACGAGCAGAGGTGAGAGCTGCCCTAGCTCTGGGAAGATTGCTGAGGGCATGGTAAGTCTTGCTTTCGAGAAGCTGAACTTCTACAAGAAGATTTTTGTCGTCAAGCTTTTTCAGCTCCTTCAGTAAGTTGGAACCGAGTTGAAGAGCTTCGGTGTATCTGCCGGTATCATAGTACAAGGCAATAAGCCTAGCTTCGAGGGACTGCCTTAGGAAAGTACGCTTTTCTTGCATAGCCCATTCGATGCATTCTTTACATAAATCTACTTCAAATCCAGAGCTTGCCTCCATGTCCAAGAAGATGTCTACAAGGCTTCGGACCAGTTTTGCTGCCTTGGCTTTGCTTATAAGAGCAAGGAAGGGTCGGGAATTTTGGATCAATTGACATAAGTCCTTTGATCTACCGGTTTTGCTCAAAAGTTCCCCAAGTTCCTGAATGCTCTGTTCTTTGACGCGAATAGCTTCTTCGTCGTCAACTTGATGCTCGGCTTGAACAATTTTATAATACATTTCAATACTTGCCGGTTTATCCGTAGCAGCAAGAGCCTGTGCTCGTTCAAGATGATCAGATGGAGCCATTTTTAGTAATATTTTAATTTCTTATTTAAGAGATTTAGGCGATTTAGGCTTTTAAAAGATCCTTACAAAATACAGTTCATGGATGACGAAGCTTTTTATTGTCATTAGAAAATTGGTGCATGCAGTTGCAAATTTGATTGTTTTTGAAAAACGAAAT
This sequence comes from Symphylella vulgaris, assembly GCA_034698405.1. Taxonomy (NCBI): domain Eukaryota; kingdom Metazoa; phylum Arthropoda; class Symphyla; family Scolopendrellidae; genus Symphylella; species Symphylella vulgaris. The sequence continues at coordinate 836 of JAQGBM010001012.1, read as the reverse complement.
AATTAATTTGTTAATGTAAATCTGTGTTAATTGTATTAATTTTAATGCACATAAATTTAATTTAAATTTTAAAACATAAATTAAATTTTTAACTATTGATTAAACCGTAAGAATAGCAATTGAAAAAACTAAAATTACAAGAAATTGTTTTGCACATGTTTAATAGTTTTTCTCTCCATCTGAATGAAAACACATGACTCAAGTTTTCTGTAAATAACACTTGCATAAAATCGACAAATTAAGCTTTAATATATGTTTTTAAAATGTTATGCCAGCGATTTGCGTTTTATTTAATTGTATATATTAACTGTATATTGTATGTATCTGCTTTATATGAAGACCAAATTGAAAAATTCGACTGGTAAGTTGGAGATGCCTGCACAGTGGTGGCGTAATAGCACTTACATTTTAGCTACAGTATTTAATTATTTATTCACAAGTAGGCTATATGGTTTATAATAATTTGATTGGTTATGATATATCAGTACTACTTTTGGTAGCGGCGGTATCGTACTTCTAGCTAGCCTAAAAGTTTTAGGCAACAATCCGTAGCATACCGGTATCGGTTTGTTGCGCCTATGGTTGGTACAGTAAACGCCAGTTCTAACTACACCATTGATTTGTCTTGTTAAAAATCTTACCATAGAACTGCTACAGAATCTGACTTTACCTTTTTCACCAAAGTTGTGACATGCACAAAGTTTATTAAAACAGGTATTTAAACTAAATGCTATCTCTAGGTGTAAATAAATCTATTTCCCGAGAGAGGGCATTGTCACAAGAAAATTGGGTAATGGTTGGGTAATGGCTGCTAACAAAAACCACTTCGATTGGTT
>JAQGBM010001011.1:0-11609 GCA_034698405.1 Symphylella vulgaris | reverse complement strand
TCGCTAAGTAAGCATATGTATCATTGAAAGCAGTGAATTTATTATATCAGTCTGGATGTGTTAAAACCTAGCTCGTACATACAGTATTACTTACTCCCAGACTAACTTTCTTGTTTGTTTATTTATTTAATAATAATATAATTAATGCAAGACTAAATCAGACCGAAGGAATGCAATTTTATAAAGCTAACTTAGCTTTTGAGAGAAAAACTCTCTTCTGTAAGCTAAGATGAAGAATTTGTTTAGATACCCTAAACTTTGAGGAGAAAGATTAATAATAGGCTATCCCAAATGATGAAAATTAATCTCAGATCCTGATAAATACCGTACAGAACCGTCCTATACAGAGGACTGTTTTAAACACTCATTACAATAATTAGGTTAAATTATTCGTCTCTGTCTGGGACCTCAATAGCCTTAAACTGTATTGGCTAGCTCTCAGTCAGGCTGAGATATACGGTACTACAGTAGCAAAGATCACTTCTTGTACAGTAGGTTACTCACATAAAGTAACAAAAACCACTGATTGTTACTTTATGGGTTAGGTACTCATGCCATGGAAACTAACTAAACAAGCTTATTGGGGGCCTGGGTGGGTTACAGAAGGGTATATTTAAAACAGTCCCAACAATTGACTAATGGAGGATTCATCGAGCCCATATTTATTTTAACTAAAGATTCAGGATAGGCCTACTCAATTGAACAGCATTTTCATGTCCATGAAACATGTTCATGAACATGAAAATGCTCACTCATTCTTAAAAATTACGTCAATAAGATTCCCTTTTCACTAACTGTTTTATGATCCCCGGATTCCATACCCTATAACAACAGCTAGGAACCTACACTTTTTTGAACTCCCAACGTGCAGTTTGCAGTTCTCTCTTATGTCCGTTTGATTAAATACACCATCATTTATAATAACATCGTTAGTTTGATAAAGTAATATCCCTTTCATGGTACGTATACGAGTACAATGCAATTTTATACGGTTTATACGAGGTACTGCTTTACCTCATTGTACGCATAGCTTCAAATAAGGACTAAAGAAAAACAGCCACCGTATATTCTCGTAGACAATATTGATCCCTTTTAATTCATAGCCATAAGGATACATAATACACCGACTCCTTTTTGCGGTTGTTATGTAACTAAGATGTCAAGAATATTGGTTTATAGGTGATGTGAGCCGTGCAATAGAGCAGTTAGTTAACAAAAGTTTTTCGCTGCAAAATTGCTGTATGTTTGAGCTTTGTACGTGCGTAGGGATTTTTCTATAGGATACACTGCTCCCTAACACAATGTAACACGTATATAAACTGGACTATAGTTTGGTCTCTAATAGCCTTTTTTTTCGTAAAGAAGAAAAAACCAGTTATATAAATCATAGACGAAGCTGCAGCAAGTATAAGGAGTATTTTGTATTGTGTCGAAGAAATTCTTTTCCGCTTTTTCTCTCTTGGTTTTTCATAAAGCCTGACAGCAATTTTTTCTTCTTCAGCAAGTAACATATGGCAGAATATGAGTTCTTGTAAAGGGAAAAAAGTAAATGAGAAGCGAAACTAACCTAACAACGCATAAAAGAGAATCAGTGTTCGATTGTCTAAAATAAAACACCCCAACTTGGGGTAGAGTTAATAAATTCAATGTAAAGTTTATTACAGGGGTAACTGTACACCGTGATTAGCCTATTATACAGAAAGACAATTATGTTTTGAGTCACTAAAGAATATCAATATCATATCATAAGAAAGATATTGAATGCATGAAAGTGAAGGGATTTTTATTGAGATGTCTCAATCAAATAATTCGATGAATAAACTTTTGCCTACAATTATACATCATCTTCATAAACTAAACATCTTCAACAGGGTGATTCTTCACTGTTGCAACTTCCTGGGTCAACTTTTTCTGTGCCCCTTAGCCTAACTTACAAGAAATAATCTTTGCTATACTGTAGGATGTCTCTCAGCCTGAATGGGAGCTAACTTAGCCAATACAGTTTAAGGTTATTGCCTTACGTCCCGCAGAGACTAATACTTTAGCCTATTGAGTGTATAAAACAATCCTCTGTAGGACGAATTTGGTACAGTATTTATCAGGCTCTGAGATTAATATTCATCATTTTGGAAAATATTAATTATTCTCCTCAAAGTTTAGGGTATCTAAACAAATTCTACATCATAGCTTATACAGAAGAGGTTTTTTCTCTCAAAAGCAAAGCTATACAGCTTTATAAAATTGCATTCCTTGGTCTGATTTAGTCTTGCATTAATTATTATTATTATTAAGTAAATAAACAAACAAGAAAGTTAGTCTGGGGGTAATACTGCATGTACGAGGTTTTAACACATCCAGACTGATATAATAAATTCACTGCTTTCAATGATACATATGCTTACTTAGCGAAGAAAACGTGGAAGAAAATGTTTCTCTGAGTGCAATGTACACAACATTTATGTCACAATAACTCAGTGGAAAATATTTTGTATATATACAAGATTTAGCAAAACATTTGCACACAGTCTCTTTTTTTCCAGTTATATAAACTGTATACAATATATAATTGGATTCTCTTCAGATACAGTGATGTCACACGACTCCAAACACACCTTAACCGTTTCTGATCTGTCAGGATAGAAGTCAAAGCATCGCATAAAATCTCCGATGAAAAAAAAGGAAAAGTAGCTATATACATAAGGAAGATAAGAAAATATTTTACGGTTCATATATTAAGATTAGCACTATAGGTTTCATTTATATTGCTTGTTTCTGGGTGAAAGCCAAAATTACTTCACTCTTATGTGCAGAATACTGTATATGATTCCACATGCGAAAGTGGAGAGCTTGGAGGAAATACAAGTTTCTTATTCATAAAGGTAGTACAAGTACCTGCACATATTATAGATTATTATAAATATATCTTGGCAAGTTTACGCTACTTCCGCTATGAGAGATAAGGCTATTTAAACATTTATTTTAAAGATTTTATTAATAGCTGTCACGGAAATGCAGGAGCATAGCTCATACGATTTTCATAATTTCTATAATATTATACCGCATAAATATCTTACGAGATACTGTTTTAATGTTTATGTAACAGTTAACTTAGGCTGTTTTAATTTGCTATTAATAATGTGATTAAAATTTGAAAGAGAATTTAAATACTACATTACCTTGTATTTATTATTCTTGAATTATAATGTTCATAAAGGTAAAAATTATGTTTTTATGCACGGAGTATAACGGGTTATGATATGAATAAAATAATGTACCCTGTAAGAAATTTAATTTAATTAATTTAATTTAATAAAATTATAAGTTTTAAATTCTAAAAAAAAATGAATACAAATTGAAAATGTAAATAAAAGTGTACATACTTCTTAAAATTTAAACTGAAAATTCTAGCTAATAATTGATAGACAAGTATAAATTATTCATAATAAAATAAATAAAAAGATAAATTTTAAAAATCTGATTAAAAATTATTATTTTATCCAATTCAATAATAAAGTTGCAAAAATGTGTTGAATTGATAACTTGAAAATAAAGCGAATACATAATATAATTTCGAATATATTTTTCTATAAGTGCGTAATCGCTAATCAGTAACAGAATGAATTTGGATTTAATCGCCAAAATAAGTTATTACGAATTTAATTTCTTATGCAGTTTGTATGTTTTATGGAGCCTATACTTTATTTTATTTATGCTTATTTTGTATTTCTTATTTCTATTTATGTGAAAATAACTATTACTCTGTATTTATTCTATTAACTTTAAGTATTATGTAGTTTATTTCTTTTTTTGCATGTGAAATTCATTACCATCTTATAACACAACATAAAACCTAAACATACCATCACGTAACATTAAAAATGATTACACCGGTATTTTTTGTATAAACTTTTATAATTAGCCGACTCTCTTCTTATTGAATTCCTCATTATTAATATAAACTATTTTTCTTTACTATACGCGAAACATGTTTAATGGTCGTCTTATGAATACCTAATGTTGTTATGCAAATTGCCATTCTTTTAAATTAATTTTATACTTCACAGTCAGCATCTAGGTCTATTTGCTTTAGGAAACTTAGTAGGCTATACTATGGCATCCCATATAGATCCCACGGTTCTCCTTTGTACGTTCTGTGTTACATAACTTACATGATTAATGAATGGGTTATTTTAAGGATATCGTGTAACCAGAATAATACAATTAAATGTAGCAACGATTTTTATTATTACACAGTCTGTTGATACTGTTTCAGTTGGTACGTTGTTACAATGAGAACATGTGGCTTTGATTGAATCTTGATATTTACACAAACTCGGCTGTTATCTTTATTCTCTTCACTATTTATGTACAACTATACCATGATAACGATACCAATTTTATTTACAAACTGTGATGCTTTTGTCAAGCAGAACTCGATGGTGCTTTGATCCCAGAATAGTGTCACCCAAGTTCATAACCCCAACACCTGGTGCGTCCTTGGTTTGTTTGTTTTAGGCAGCCGGATATTTTGCAGAATTGAGAGGAATAATATGACTTTGTTTAGGTGTTTCTGGACTGGCCTCCTCTGTTTATTTAATGTGGTGTATAAAATTTTATTTTTAGAATTTATTATGAAAACATTGAAAATTGGACCAAACTGTGATATCTCGAACAATCAATAGATTGAAGTCAAGCTGTTTCAAGTCCTTGAACTTTTTTGTAGGATGTTTGACCTTTTTGGGGGTTGTGTGGTCTATTTAAGACACCCTATAATTATATCAGTACTGGATTTAGGCATTGGCAACATGGGCAGCTTGCCCATGGCCCTCGCCAAAAAAGGGGACCCCCACTAAACAGAATAATAATTTGTGCGAAGTGTCTGACCATTAAATGGTTTATTAAAAAAAATGTGTTTTGACTTTCACCCTAAACAAATTTCACTTCCAGCGGTCAAACAGCTGCCGCCCAAGACATTTTCTGAAAAATTTCCCCTCTCCCAAGGAGTTTACCTAAAAAAAAGCTGCTGCAGGGGGAGGGGCATAAAATTTTTAACCAGGGCCCCCCGCATTGTAAATCCGGCCCCGCATCTACGTACAGTAGGCTATTCTCAAAAGTATTACAATTTTTAAAATCTGAATAATTTATGTAGATGCATGATATTTAAAGATATCATACTGTATATTTTTAATTTAATTAGTTATATGTCGTTTTAAGCCAAATTATAAAAAAAGATTTTGCAAGCTGCTGATATAGTTCATGTCCATGTTAGCTGAGTAATGAGTACCGTAAATATGTTTTTAGCCTACATACAGTCATACATAATTACTAACTTACACTATTTGCAAAACTACGGTAGATGCTTTTAATTAAATTTAGCCTGCATTGACTTTTTTTTTTACCTTATAAACTTTTAATTCCATATACAACAATTAACTTAGTCCTGCAACATAAAACATTTAGAGCAAAAACAAAACATCTCAGCAGTATAAGCTCTTAAATTTCGAATGCTTTATAAGCGTAATACTTTGTCTGCGATGTAAGTATGTATACAAGCACAAGCTTATATGAACTCTCTATCATATAATATGATATATTAAAACTATAATAATATAAACCAGATTCAACGAATAACAGCATTATTGTAGTTATTTTTTAATGAAGCAAGTTGCATTATTTATGGCCAGAAAACGGGAAACAGTATTGCGATGATGTTCACGTTATAAAATTCATGTTGCAGCTGCTTTTTCGGTGGAAGCGGGAAAAAAAAAATGAAAGAAGACTATTATTGCCAGTATACAATTACTGGTGCTGTAGTATATACCAAAGCGAATTTGGAACTGCATAGGGTATATTTGGTTACTCTAGACTCCCAGAGTAACCAAATATATGTGTATATGTCTTCATGTCTAAAACATACACAGAGCAAGACGTATCCATACGTACAAAGAAGATTGATTAGGTTTTACACAGGAAAGACCCCGCCTACAAAAGTATCGGCAGATTTTCTTTTTTTAAACGAACTATGCATGCTGTAACATCTTATTTTCATGCTTGTTTGACAAGCACAAGAGTATAATATTCATTATTTGTTTCTTTTCATTTTTTTTTTACGATGGTTCCCAACTTGTGTTTATGGAAACAGCGTGGGTCAACAAACTATCGAAAATTACAGTTCATTCAAAATTTAATGACGTTTCAAAAATAATCTGAAAATTTCATGGTTTTTACCCGAAGATATTATGGCATTATCCGTGTGTGTACTGTACCCGTATTCATGATCAATTTCAAAAGCCTAAGTTATAAGAAGATAATGACTTAATTCTGAGAAAAGAAGTCTTTCTAAGAAGGAGAATAATTCCAACAAATTATGAGTCTGACTAAAATTTCAGTCATATTTTCATTTTCTTGAAAATATTTTAATAATAAAAAATAAAAGTGCAAGTTTTAAATAGATTTTTTATAAAACGATGACATCATAGGACACACCATAAAACCCACACCAGCCGACAATTCCAGTATGATCTGAAACCGGCACAGATACCCTAGGTATAGGAGTCGAATAGTGTTGTTTTAGTTACTACAATTACTATTAGTCAGGTGATGTTTTACTTTTAGCCAACTAAAACTAAAAGTAATTTCAATAACTGACTAAAACTAAAACATCCTAAAATAGTAGGAGAGGCCCACGGGGTCTGAGGGCTCTGCCCAACTGTAGGACCCCGGACGTAGGACCAACACGTAGGACCGAGGAGGGCTGGTCGTACGAATATAATTGTTCAAAATTTTAACATGTAATACGAGTAATGTAGCATCATGCACCATTAATTATTTTCTTTACAAAGTTTGAGTAAATTGGTAAATTTAGTCATTTCTGAGTCTCATAGTCGTGGTGTAGGCACATCAATAATATGTTTTCTCTTTATTGTCTGTATGCCAAGTCTCAACTCTATTATGTTATGTAACAATGTAACGGTTTTTTACATAGCCTAAATGGACAGAAAATATTTTGTATATGCTTTTAGGACATTATGGGTTCATCATACTTATTCCAGGAACTCTATAGAATAGATTTAAAACAGTTGTCGCATACAGGCAGCTATAGCAATATGCTTTAAAAAAAAATCAATAATGCATTTTATAATAATTTTTTCCTATATATTTTTGCTTGATCGAATGGCAAAAAGGAGCTCAAAGCAGAGAATTAATGGTTCATACGTAGATACACAATAAAAAGCTCTAAGTTTTGCATGGTTGTGTATCTAAGGGACAGTTATCAATTAATCATATTTTGTCAGTTCCTTCTTATACGACTTAGACGATGAGCAAAAGTGTAACAAATTACAGGTATAACTTTTTCTTCCTGCCTTTTGTTCAACCTTCTAAACACATTGTCACGTAAATGGTATAGGCGAATGACATTTTATATATACTTTTTTTGATATACAATATAATACCGTAAAAAATAATTTAGTAATTTATAAGGCATAGTACTACTATATAGTACGTATAATATTCGATTTTAAAGGAGATTTTTCTTTTTGCCTTTGACGTTACCAATATTTTTTAAACTTTATATTTTTTTCTATAGCAATATTTTTCTGTTAATATTCTAGACTGCACATGAGTACCATCATTTATTTTTGAAACAAAGATTGATCAGATAGTTGGTTAGATGGGAATTTGATTGAGAACTATAAAGAATACTGTAATAAAGAAACGGTACTATACCGAATGTTTCATATTATAAATTACAAAAAATTCTAGTTCTGCTGTATAACTGTAATACCGGTATCAGTTTTCAGTGATAGATTGAAAGAGTTAAAACTAGGACAAAAAGTTATGTTTATCGATAATTTAACTTTGTGTGAGCAATAAGTTATATATAGGGCTTCAAGGTCTAATGAATAGGGCAATTCCAGAATTAGGCCCAAATATAACTTATATAACTTAGGTTGTGATAAGTGGGAAATTTAGGACAAGAAAAGTGTTCTTTTGAAATTCTTCTTCTGATCCTTTAGGAGTCTTCTCCCTTTGGGAGTTTTAGTTTATGGTTAATTTTCATCAATTTGATAAGTCGACTATAGTGACACCAGTGACACCACAAACTAATTTCCTACTCCTACATAATTATGCATAATGCACCCCCAATCTGCCACCAATGCAGTACTTCAGTGTGCATGAATAAGCCTGTTCCCTTGTCTTGCTTTGAATTGAAAAAGTTAAAAATGAAGATTTTTTGTTAATTTCTTTGATTTATTCACATTATTATACGTTTTACACTTATATTTCGTGTGGGGTAGTCATAGCCTATAAGTACCGTACATACCATAGGTATAGGTTGAAAAATATATTGCTATTTTTGCTAATAAAGTGCTGATAATTATAAACACTTTATTATAGCAAAAATAGGTTAATTTTGCTAAAAAAATTTTAATTATTTAATCTAAATCTGTACGGTACTTTTTCTTTGTTCTTAGGCTAGAAGATAAAATGCAACTCTAGGACTATAATAGTTTGTTATTGTTATGATTTTAGAAGTCCTGCATTGTATATAAAGTAAGTTATAAAACGAGTAACATGCTGAGTTGATGAGCTTAAACTTATCTTGTTTCGCATAATTAACAACAAATTTAGTTTCCGGACAATTTGTCATATATTGGGCATGTCATATAAAATGTATAGCTGAAACGAGTAAAGTATCAAAATTTAAAAGATATTGTCGTATCCATAACTGCACAGACGTTGTAATGTATTTTTTTCCCATCTGCCTATAATAGCTATGAGCTATTACTGAACCCTCTTCATGTCTTTATGGCCTATTTATGAAGAAAATTGTATTATTAACCATATAATAGTACATCTTTATTAACAGCTGGTGATGTACAATACGTCCGACAATGGATAATAAATTCCTAGACGAATGAATATTATATCATAAAGCATAACTGCAAGAGCAAGGTACTGCATGCATGATACATACTGATGAACATAGCCATGCACTGAGCTGCCATATAGAGAATTGAGCTTATAGTGGTGTGGCATTTTTGCAATCAGCAATGTTCAATGAGGCGCAAAGTCCCAATATTATAATGATTCCAGTTTTTATGCAGAATTTCAACACGATACGTTGTTACGAAATTAATTCGGTCAAAATATTATACATACTTAACCCAATTTTGAAATTTTTAACCCCAACCAGCATGCACCCCCCCTCCCCTCCACCTTGCATCAGCATTTCGGTAATTATTATAAATTACGTTATATTTGCACTACCATAAATCCGTCCACGATACAGTCATGTATATAAGTTCAGAAGAGTGATATCATAATTGCTCAAAATATGACAGCAACGTATAAGAGGCATAATACTAAAATTGGCACGCAATTCCGGTATATGGATGGAATATAATATTGCCAAATGCAGCTCACTGAGTTTGGATTTCATTATGAAACCTCTCCATGGTATTATACAGAGTGTCGTGTTTCTCTTGTACATCACAGCACGCGTTAAAAATCCTGACAGGAAGAGAGTATATGCTGTGCAATACCATGGACGTGCTTTTTATATAAATAAATAAAAAATATTGATAAACTAGCCTATAATATACGTTGATCTTGCATAACCGTCTAAAGTAAAAGTTTTGAGTTTGATTTTTTCTTCTTCAAATCATGAGTGACCTAAATCCATGGCAGTGGATAAGTGCTGAATTCATGATATGTGCTTTCAGACTTCTCTATAGAGAGACCAGCATGCAGCATCCAGTCTAAATAGGAAAGGTCGCCATATACAATATATGACTCTAGTCTAACAGACTTTAGGAAGAAGGTTTCAAAACGGTACATGAATTCGACCCTATAAGATCATGCACCATGCACCAAAGGAGGTTAACCTGCATGCTGGGAGCTGTGGCTTGCTCCTGTAATCCAGCTATACTTTGGAGGCTGAAACGAAGGGTAATTCTCTAGGTTGGGTTCGTCTGCGCTTCCTTACCAACTAAGCCATCTACCAAGTCCGGAGGATCTCGTTTGGCTTCGACTACGGTGACCTAAACACTGTGGAACCTTCCGTTGGAGTCATCTATGAGACCCCTAGGATCCTGGCGTTGTAAGCAGAACTTATCTGAGAAAACCCATTTTGAAAAACACGTTTCTCTTATTGTGTCTGAATGGGTAATGGGTATTGTAATAAAAATTTGTTGGATTTCATAAACCCGATAGGTTTACCGCGTAAATCTCGGGTTTATGAAATCCTTATCCTCTCAGGTATCAGCTAGGTTAACCTCGTTTTGGTGCACCCGGTCCAAAGGGACTCTTACCTTTGTTAAAGTTTTGTATATTAAAATGATACATTTACCAAAATATAGAGCTATTTTTTTATTATTATTTTATGGGACCATTTTTATATCAGCATGTCTAGGTTAATTATCTCTTTTATACGATTAGATTCAAATTTAATCGGACTAAAACTCCTGTATTAATCCTCGTATTGGGTCATTACGGTATTCTATGATACTTTTAGTCGCACACGTTAAAAGCTTCAAATAATATCCGTACTAAACCGTTACATCTATAACAGACAATCATATATTGGGTTATATAGACGACAAGGAATGCACCGTTTTATGATCACAATATAATGGACGATAGAAACGGACGTAGGAATTCCGATAAGCAATCTGGCTCCAGAGAGAAAATGACATTACATATATATAGGCTATCAGGAAAACTATATACTGCAGGATATATCAGGAATCCTGATCAAGTATACCGGTATATAGAAGCTAATTACTTTGCGTCCAAACATTCAGGATATGGCGGTTTTGCTTATAGGCGGGAAGGCAGGTTATATAGTCAGACATACTCCTTCCTCTTTTATAGAAAGAAATCTCCAAAGTTTTATCATACCATTAATTGTCTTTTTCTTGAAGATAGTGGATGAGGTAATCTACGTAAATTATATCCTATTTATTGGGATTGTAAAACCTATAACGGTATACAGACGTAAGTTACAGTATACCTATACCAGTTAAACTAAATGATGGATTCTCCATAATATGACAAAATGGTACAATAGCAATCTTTAGTTTGATGGTCAAACTCAAGAATGGTAAAAGTGTCTGGATTTGTGTCTTCTACCTTGTATATTATGCTTAATTACTGTTTAGTTGGTATCGATCAAGAGCCAAAGGTATTGAACCCTTTGATCAAGAGCCTATAATATGTATGAAATGCAATGGTACCCCCTTAGTTGAGGCTAACTGACAATTCAACCTACGGAGAGTAGATTGTCTTAGATTGAGGCTATATAGGTTGAGAGCATTTTTTTTTCTTGCTAACCTTTTTTTGGGGGGTAAAGGACTGACCAAGGCAGTCTCTGGCCGAATGTGATTAGCTATAGTGATATCATGTAATGATAAGAGTGAGATGATTCAGAGTGCCTGTTAGATTTCATATTATTAGAAATCCAACATGTACATAATTTCATAATATTTTAATCAAATTATTTTATTCGTTATATTATTCTTAATTAGTTTAAACATGTATTGAGAGAGAATGAGAGAGAATCGTTTTATAGCATATGTGAACTGTCACTGTGTGTGAACTATGAC
>JAQGBM010001010.1:0-11613 GCA_034698405.1 Symphylella vulgaris | reverse complement strand
GAATTTATTCGATTTTTATCGAATTTGTTTCGAAATTACCCGTTCGAAGTTAAAGTTGGCGAACTTATTCCGTTCGATGCTATTCCGTTCGGTGCTATTCCGGCGACCCATTACCGTATTAATCTGTCCTCTTGGGGTCTTTTTAAATTCAGAAGAGTGCAAAGAGGTCTTCCGTTTAATAAACTCTTATCCGAAAGAGCCGCCTCTCTTTAAATATTTTCCCTTACCATTTATTAAATTCCCCCCGACCTCAATCGGGATACGAATCCAGACTACAAATAATAGGGGAGAGTGGAGAGACATAAGACATAATGAGACCAGGGAGACTTAAGACATTCTTTTTATTTCAGCTGATAGAACTCCATACTCTCCCCTACTCTGCCGCTCTTAGCCGTATCTGCATTTTTTATTTTTTCGTTCTTAATTTGCTAAAAAAAAATCGTTTAAAAAAACTGTCTATGGAATAATTCAGACGACCATAATTTTGCATTCTAGAATAATTATTTTAGCTAGTAAAAAACCGTAACTACATAAAACATCTCCTACTACAAGTAAAAACAATTTTCCCCAGGACTATAATGAAAAATGATAATGCAGATACGGTCTTTTGGCTAAGAGCGGCAGTACTGTATGCATGAAAATACCTTAGTGATTATTCTGTGTTCAGCCTCTTCAACATCTCGTTTAAAAGAGTGGATTTCGAGGGCTTGCTCTAGCAAAATTCGGTACTTTTTACAATCTTCAATCAGCATCTTAAACCTATTTTTTAAAAAGAATATTCACAAATTAATATTAATGCCCTTTAAAGTACTTCCTTCAATAAAAACTTACTCTTCGTTCACTTCGTCCTTTCGCTTTTCGATTTGTGGAAACTTTATCTCGCGCTTATTGGTCAAAATTTCGGCCAATTCGTTAATCTCTTTAAGAGTCGGTCGATGATTTTCGATTCCCTTAAAAGAAATTAATTAATTTTGTACCTGGTTATTATTTTAAAGTTATAGTTGCATGTTCTAAAATTAATTTTCCATTGTTATTGCCAGTAATAATAGGTCTCCGAAGTCGTACGTCACATCCTGTTGATTTTCCACCCGTTGCCAAGGGGATTTTTTGATTTCATCAGATTGCATCAGATGGTCGCGAGCTCCGCACATGCTAGAAGCATATGCAAAAAAAAATCCCCTTGGCAACCAATCACAACGAGGAACAGAAATGCGTAGGGACTTCGGCGCCCTATTATGTACGAGGAACCAGTGTCTCCCCTATATTTTATCAGTGCGATGGGCATTCAATGAACTTCTAATAATTTACAGAGATGGCGCCACTATTCAGTTGTATTGTAGATTGTAGGTTGTTCCAAACTTCCTATGCATTCAGGGGTCCAATTAACATCTTTTAGCATCCAATTAACTATCTTTTTTTCCCTTTTATAATATTCTTTCCATCGTAGAAATGCATAGGAAGTTTGGAAATGGCCCCATTCTACACCACTGGACAGTGGCGCCGTCTCAGTAAAGAGATCATTGAATGCCCCAGGCATTGATAAGATATACAGGAGGCAGTGGGCACAATATTAAAATGTGACAATGTCTGTAAAAAGGGACAAACTGACATCAACATTGATTTGGTAATAATGGCCTAGAATCAGAAACGCGCTTAGCGAAAATAGAGAGGAAAAGCAATAGTAATGCTCTTTTCCTGGCCTGGTGTGTGTGTAATGTGTATGAAAATAAAAGCTAGCATTTGTATCGTCTTTTTTCCTCATTTTTCGATAAGTTCGTTTCTGAATCGGGCCCAATGTCTTCGAAACAAATCCAAAACAAGCAGGAAAAAAATGTTGTTCTTACAATTTCTAATTCGTCCAGTTTTCTCCTGATTGAATCGCAATGTTCGTAGTCGTTTCCTAGGTGACCGGAATTAACAAACATTTCCTGTTTCGAAAAAAAAAAAACAATAATAAAACGTTTAGATTTAATTTTAATGACACCAGAAAAAAAAAAAATTTAAAACCTCTACCTTTTCACGAATCCAAGATTGAAGTATCTGGACTTTGGTGAAGAAGTCTAGCAATTCTTGAGCATTTTCCAAGGCCCTCAATCTCTCCCCGAAGGCGAGAAGCAACAGTTTCCAGCGTTCTCGAACCTCTTCGATCAATTCTCGTATCTCGTTCGACATTTCGTGGTTTCGCGAGATTAAAATTTGACCAGCCTGAAAAAAAATGTTTTTTTGTTTTATCCAGAGTTAGGAACCGGAACCGGTACCGAAATCTCGAAAAAAAATTACACCAGAACCCGGAAACGGAACCGAAATTTTTAGGGAACTTGAAGTTATAAAGTCATTTTCAAAAACTAGATTTTAAAAAGGAACCGGTACCGGAACCTATATACAGGTTCCGGAACCGGTTCCTTTTTAAAATCTAGTTTTCGAATATGATTTTATAACTTCAATAATATGGGTTCCCTAAATATTTCGGTTCCGTTTCCGGGTTCTGGTCTATTTTTTGGAAGAACCGAAACAGCTGGTACCGAAAAGTTGGAATCAGAAACGGAACCCGAATCCAAATATGAAGCGGTTCCGAACACTGATTTAAAAATTAATTTTCGAATCCTTAGTTCGTAAAACTGCTGCTAGAGGCGCGCGAGTTTTCTTACATTCTCGATATCTTTTACTCTGTTTTCGTTGGCCGTAACTTCGGCTTGAAATGATTGTTCCTTGTGGATCCACAGTTTCTTGTCTTCGGCCGAGAAGAATTCCTCGATAAACTGCTGTTTTTCAACAACTTTTAGCTTATCTTCGATCCAAGACAGTGTCTGTAAAAAAAGGGGAGTTGTTTTACTTAATGTAACAACAAAGAATTAGTTTTGTTTCTCACCTCTTGGGCATCTCTCTTCAGTTTCAAGAACAGTAGCAATTCTTCTAATTTTCGTCTTCTGTTTTCGCTCTTTTCTTTTATTCCCTTTCTCCTGCAATGATAAAAAATGACTTTAATAAAATATTCACTTTGTAATAATTGACTTATTTGGCTGATAATTTATCCCCCAAAAAATTGGTCGAACCTTTCGGAAAGTTCGGAAATTGTTTGGTTAACTAGGGTTACGTCAAACTCGTCGTAGGTCCTCAGTTTTTCCACCAATCGGTGAAGAACGGCTTCCTGTAAATAATTAGAATGAGCAAAAATAAAAATTGTAAATTGCGGCTTCATAATACGGTATTATTAAGGGGTTACATCTCAAGTTGTTCGAATAATTTGAAAATGACGCAAAATTTCGAAAAAGTACGAAGCAAGCGAAAACAGAAATTTGATTTTACGTCATTTCAAAACAAACCGGAATGAAATCGGAAAAAAATGAGGGCGTAATCTTTAAAATACGATGACAAATCAAATTTCTATTTTCGCTTGATTCGTACTTTTTCGAAATTTTGCGTCATTTTCAAATTATTCCAAAAAATGTGTTTTGGCCCGAAAACTTGAGATGTAACAAATTAATGTTGCGGCTATCATAATTTAAGAAGACGTCCCTCTGTTTATGCTGACTGCAGATCCCTGATCTCTGGATGCACATTAAAGATGAACCTTTATTATGTAATATAGATAAAATTCAAATCTAACACCGATGGCAGGTTGTGGATTATCGCGATGTAAAAAAAAATCAAATACGCTAATCCATCAATATTATTTTATCAACATACGAGTAAGCTTAAACAGTGGGCTATGGTTAGGACGAGGTCACCAGTATTGGGAAGGTTAATTAGAAGAAATGTTAGAGGGATTAAGTTATCAATTTTCTACTGCCTTGTAGTCTATACAGTACTTCACTACTTTGCTTTGTGGTAACCACTACTTACTGTATTTATCATTACTATTTTAGTGATCAATAATTAAAGTGTCTCACTCACTTGTTCAGCCTATTTTTCATAGTTGCCGCACAAAGTATGAAATATGAAAAATATGAAAAAAAAAAAAAAAATCGTTAACAAAGAATCGTTAACAAAGATTTCATATAATTTTTAATCAGAATAATGTTAAATTAATGACATTTAATTTAAAATATGAAATCACTTCAAATATAATAAATAAAAAAGGGAAATTAAATATTTTAATACCGTAACACAAGATAAATTTATTTTTATTTATTTATTCACAATATATTATACCAATCAAAAACATGACAGGCAATAAATAAAAAAATAAAAAAAAAAACACATTTTTAATAAAATCCACATTATTTTTAAGCGGCAGGTTCATCAGACGATAAAATAAGCCACGTTGGATGCAGAGACCGTCTCGGTACGTAAATCAACGACGATCATCGCAACAAACTACGCGGAAAAGTGGCAACCTTTTAGTTCACATCTCTGGGGCATATCATTGTTTACTGCTCGTTTGTCTTTAAGTTCACCGCTGAGAACCCTGTGCATAAAAATAGATTTGTTTTTCAGTAAATTCTAATTAGACATACGGTAGACTTCTTAGTGAGTAATTAAGTTCATCACCGCTGCATGAGAAGTGATAGAACCCTGTCCATATGCATAGAGTTTTTTTCAGTACAGACTAATTTATTCGTAACATAATACAAATATGAAATTAGTTAATAACTTAAACCAATAATTAGACAGGTAGTGACATTGCTACATAGAATAATCTCACGAGGTTCATATTATTAATGCACATTTTGTTTCATCCTTTCCGAGCGAAAAAATTACCATCTGGTTTTAATCGTTAAACATATAAGTTTGAATTTTTTGTGTGACTCCATGGTCAAAAATTTGCAATTCAGGCATATACGAATGGGATAATAATTGACCTTCGATTTTGGCAAAAGCCACTTGTGTTGATTGCTATGATCAATTATCATTGTATTAATCAGCATTGTATCAGTAACGGATCGTCGATACCACCTGTGTGAGCTAGCAGAGGACAAAGAAAACCATCTATGCGATTATTTTAGTTAAGTCTGGGCTTCCACAGGTCCATTAGTTGCACAAAAAATATTATTCACCATTTTTATCACTCAGTAGAACCGTACAAAATGGTTCCCCCAATATTGAGCAAAAGGAATATTTGTTATTCTATGACAAGCATAATTCTTCTGGCTTCTTGTGTGGGATTCTTTGTGTTTCCAGGACCTTTTCTTCAATTTGTGTACATACAGGTAAGCAACCTTTGAAATATTATACTGACGTGTAATCGTGTATTATGGATTTGTTTAGGTGTACCCCACTACATTGTGTCCTATTCACGAAAGCGCTAAGAGAAAACTGAGTAGGCCTAATGCTCTTTCCTCATGCTTAGTGTAAGAAAGCTAAACTACCATTATGGTATCACATTGTGCTCACTTTTCGCTAAATTAGTATTATCATGAATCTATAACAATGTATAAGTTAGATTCATGGTATTATGCATTATGTAATTTTCCTGAATCGGCCCATTATGATACACACCCTCCCCAGGTAAAACTTAACCAGTGAAACTCGAGGCCATCTTGGTGTAACATTGACTTATGGTCTCTTATAGGGACCAGTCGACTTAGTACCGTTATCTTTGAGTTTTTAATAAACTTTATGGATTTTATAAAATATGCTTAAATATGTACCGGATACAGTAATTATGTATTATGTTACAAGAGACACTAAGATGGCCAGCCTTCATTAGTCATACTCTCCACGGTCTTCTGTTTTATTATTACTGTAGCTCTACAATATTTGCTCTATATGGTTTGGCTTAATTAGCCAATTTAGTTACCAGATCTGTTTTGAAGTCCTTATTAGGTAAAAATAATGAGTTAATGAGTTAACATAGTACGTGGGAGCCTATAATATTTTGAACTAAAATGGCGTCTAGCCTTCATTCGTCAAACTGCACGGATTCCAGTTACACGATTTACTCTCAGACTATAGTTTGGCCTAAAGCCAATTTACTAGATAGAACTGCTTTGAAGTTCTTTAGGTAAAATGAGTTCATAACATTTAACTACTTTAACATTTAATTGCTCTAAATTAATTGAAATGTGTACAACTTAGATCGATCCTGTTAAGTGTTAACGTTACCTTCTTTATATCTGGATAAATAGTTATCTGACTTCCATAACTTTAAAAACATTAGATGAAACAGCGTTCACACTAACTTCACATTACGCATTATATGGTAAAAAGCAGGTAATGCAAATATAATAGGGTCTGAGTCTCTGAGAGCCAACTGCAATTGCTTAGGCTATATTTTACTTTGTTGAAACTTCGGAATTAAAAATGTTTCTTGTAACAAGTTACATACTCGTAGGGCATTAAATTGGCATTTAGTGCTATTTAAGTTATTCAAAGCAATCGTACTGCAAAATCCCCAAAGTAACTTAGCCGGTTGAAATTACAATAGTTAGGCTATCGTAAGATAAGAAAATACCAACATTGCAAGATTCTCTTTCTAGTGAAAGTTTCAAGAACCTTTTTTAATGGAAAGCGGTAATAATACTAAACTCTTCTGAGACTAAATCATCCAGAAATGTGGTGACTTGATTTAATCGAAATGCAGTATCAATAGACTGAGGCTGAATTACAAAATATTCTCACTATTACCATTGTGGAGAAGTAACAACATGTTCATTACGAGTACATACCTATAGTCGAATATTACTACAAAAACATGTAGCATAACTTACGAGTAATTATTGAAGTTCATCGAGTTAATCATCACAATGTTTGTAATGATTATTTTATTCATGACTGTTTGGTGTTTAGTGCTTGTTTATCGTCAAACGTCGTACTCTTGCATAATGTCAGGTGTACGACGCGTGTAGATATAGCCTTTTTACATTACATTGTGCTGTTAATATCATTTTCTTTTGCAGGCTACTTCCCTCCACCCAAGTTGGGCAGGCTTTCCGTACTGGGAGACCTTTCCCTTGGAAACTAACATGTTCATAAGACTTTTTAACGTCACAAATGCGAGAGATGTCCTTCATCACAGATGCAAACCTCTCCTTCAAGAAGTTGGTCCATATAAATACAAGTAAGAACAACTCCTAACAGATTGGAATTAAAAAGTCTGTGTTGTGAGAAAGGAATTTTTATAGGCTAGTTCAGGCGACGGTCCAGAGATTTTGCTCAGTTTTCCAAATTTTCGCCATTAAAATAAGTTATATAACTTTTCACTGAATAAAGCCAGAAGCTTGAAAACATATCGTGCACCCCTAAATTTATTCAGCTTTCGAATGACACCAATTTGAAAATTTTCGGCCAACCCGTTTTTTAGACTTGTTCCGCAAGGTGAAACCATGTTTAAAATTTCACTTTGTGCGAAACACCATTACCAAACCAAAAATCTTCGAGAATATGTTGTATTATAGATAGATAATTATAGATAGTAAAAGTTTGGTAAGAATGTGCTAGGGGGTGCAAGAGCTATTTTCATGAAAATCGGTGCAGCCGATTTCTTGGAACGTATGAGGTAATTTGTCCACATTTTGCTTAAAATTTTTAATTGCTAGTGCTTGGTTTTACAGCGATGATTCGCTGCAAGAGAGAACGCGCAAGAAATTATTGGTTCGAAAAATAAACAAACGAAACGGTGGATCGTACTCGTAGCTTTAATTGCTTGGCTTGCCGAATTTTGGGGCATTTGGGAGGGGGGGTTCGCGCAACACACGTGTTTTGATACAAATTTCCATTTAATTAAGGGTTGCATCTGGGCTCATGGCTCTCTACTAACACGCATGAGCAAATCGTCATATATCCTTTGTAATGAGTTCAAAAAACAAACTGTTCAATCAACCTGTTATGACTCATGATAGAATAAACCATTAATATGTTTAAATCCTTGATTAAACCAGTAGCCTATTACGTAAATAGCATGAAAAGCAATAAACTATAGGCTAACTGTGTAACACACTCATGTTCAAATAAAACATTAGAAGACCATTTGCGTTTTATCACAAGTCATTATTAATTATTCCTTGTTTTGCACGAATATTAAATTACCTGCTAACATAATTACATAATTTTGTATATAATTTTCGTTTATTTTAGGTTTCAGACGAGCAAAAAGAACATGTTCTGGGAAGAAAAGGAAGGTTATGTAGAATACGAAGTGTTCGAAAATTACACTTACTATGGTGACACTCCAGAAGCTAAGCTAGATGACTATATTACCATTCCAAACCCAATTCTATTCGTAAGTACTTCTTATCTCCTACCTACATCATTAATGGTTTTTTAGGGGTATCGAGTTGGAAGAATTCCAACCCCGTTTACATAAGACACTAGGATTCAAATAAATTTCAAAATTTGGAGTAAGTTAAATTAATGCATGATTGTGTGCTCTGCTCTGAAAATACAATGTAGCCTACAACTTAGAAATCTTGTAACCATCGTGTGGTCTAGAGTTTTTTTTGTAACTGGAATATTAGGTCAACTTGTGTCGTTTGGCGAATCCTGCTTTCGTCAGGGTTATCCGTAATATTGCTACTTTTAGTAACGTAAGAGTAGATGCAAAACATCGTAATTTTACAGATAACCTTCCGAAAGTTGGAAACCGGTGACGACACATTCAAGTTGACCTATTGTGTTACATTATCGTACTGTAAAGATAAAGATTGAAAAGCAGGTCAAATGAAATTTTAATTTTAATTCATTCAAAAAAATTATTATCATTTCACAATTCAAATGAAATTAAATTCAAAATGATTAAGAAACATTTTTCGTGAAGGAATATCCTTTAGTTTTGAATGGATGACTACGACTTAACAAATTTAATCTCTTAGGGAGCAGCATCCTTATTGAAGAATCAGTCAACGACGGTTCACATGGGTTTTCGAGTTCTCATGGAACTCTATCCGCAAGAACTTTTCATCAAAGAGCGAGTAGGAGACTTACTATTTGGATCGTACTACGACCCCCTTATCTACTACGGTCAGAGATTAATTGGTCAAGAAAAACTTCCGGGCGGAAGGGTTCGCCTCATGGGACCGGTAAGTTTTACTACTCGTTAAGAGTTCTGTGTTCATCCCAAATTTTGACTATGTGCAATTTCCGTTGAAATATTAATTCCCAAAATAACTTAATAGGAATAAATACCAAATATAAATGGAAATCGCCCACCAGACTTTCCATAGAGTTCTATTGTTACTGGGTATTTTTCGTGTTATTTTGGGAATAATGGATCCTATTCACGAACGCGCTGAGCGAAAACTGAAAAAGCAATAGTACTTTGCTCTTTCCTGGCCTCGTAATTATTAGTGTACGAAAATGAAAACTATCGTAGTATCGCATTTTTGCTCATTGTTGGATTAGCTTGTTCATGATTCGAACCAATTATGTCAATAAAATAGAAATCTCACATAGACTAAATCAGGAAGAAACAAACCAAACTCTTTAATAGCGATTCAAGAAAATAATGTTATCTAACCAGTGTTTTCTTTTTTGTTTTATTTACAGTTAAATCTGACAGATCATAGAAGGTTTACAGTTTTTAGTGGAAGAAAGTCAAAATCCAACATGTTTCAATTTGATAAATTTGAAAATTCCAAGTACATATTTGTTTTAGCTATTATTCAATTACTAAACAATATAAGTTTATTTTATCCATATTATCCTAGAATCACAGATTAACAATGCCTGTTTTTTTCAATTAGGTACTTTCACATGTGGAATACTGAGGAATGCGACCGAGTCCATGGTTTAGGTAAGATAACTTGCGCCCAATCTCACCAAGGACGATTAGTGTAATCGACGATTAGGTGGATTTACGGGCCCCAATTACTTAATTTTTTTTTAGTTAACCTTGTACTCGATCTAGGGTTTAGAAAATACCCTTTTCTAAATGTAGGGTTACGTTAAGTAAAAATCTACGATGGTGGCATGTGAACAAGCTTTTAAATTTCAGATAATCATTGATTACACTAATCACTGAATGGTGGGATCATCGAGCAGCATATGACCAAGGACGTAGATCTAAGTGTCGAATTCTTATGTCCATTTATACTTCTCTAAAGTCTGTAGACTAGTCTAGGTTTCACATGCAAGACAGTCGTTTAGACTAGGCTACATACTTTAGAGAAGTCTAAAGGACTGATACAAGGACATGATACAACCATGACGCTGGCATTTAGTGTTAAGCTTGGTCTTCATTGTCAACTAGAACTCATTGCTGACAAATTGAAACCAAGCTCCGTCTGGTGTGGTCAGCTCGTTGTAGACCTCTACCATACGTCCTTATTCAATTAACATTTTAAAAATCTTTCAATACATACTCGTACTGGCTTTTTAACTTTTCTTTGATTTTTATTCTCTTATTCTGCAGACGGAGCATTTCTTCAGCCTCCTGTTAAGAAAGACTTGGTCGTAGATTTCTTTAGGCCTCAATTTTGCAGGTTTGTTTTTAACTTTCTTATATACGCACGCGCACGAGATGCAACATTCTGTTTCAGAATTTCGGGAGCACTCCAGCCTTTCACACAGCCTTTCACTCCCCCTCGACCCTGTGGTTCTCTCCCGGCCTTCTCTTTGAGTCGGCCTGTTTGCACTCTTAACTTTTCCTTGATGCGCGCGCATCTGCAGTTCTTGCTTAGAACATAGAACTTACTTGACCTGTCTATCTTTACCAAATTATAATGTACTTCATCTTCACCATCTACTTACCACCACCTCACAGATTGGGAGTTATGGCGTCCATGAGGACGGAAGGATTTAAACAAAACGCTTTTAACAACGATGATAATAAACTTCTTAAAATTACAGAATGATGAGATACTCATATGCGAGGGAGTCGGATGTCCACGGAGTTCAAACCTACCGGTTCCAGATGAAATTCAGGGACAACTTTGCGAGTGCTGATGTCTACAAGCCTAACTCTTGTTTCTGTGTCGATGGAAATTGTAGGGATTCTGGGTTCATGGATATTTCTCCGTGTGCTGCAAGTATGATAAATATAATTATTGTATAAATAATATAACTTATGGTGTGAAATTTCATTCATGGTCCCCGTACTCCTGTAGAGGCGCGTATCGTTAAACCCACCTTGGGTAAAATTGGACAGCGGCGGTAAAAATGTTTTACGGACTTTTTTTTCGGCAGAATAAATGAAGTAGAAAATAATTTTTTTTCATTTAGGAATACAAAACTTATTTATCCAGGGAAGGATTATAAATTGGAATTATCTTTTTTTCAGGGGCAGCAGCCCTTGTTTCAATGCCATACTTCCAAGATGCGGAAAAAGTTCATAGACAAAGAGTCAATTTCACAAACGCTCGTAAGGGGCATTTTGAGAACTACGCTGAAATCGAACCAGTAAGTAACATAATAACTTAAATATTATACATATTATACCTATTTCGTACAATACTGTAAAATAGTAAACATTATTCTTTTCAGTTTTTTGGAGCAATTATTTCAATGAATATATCATTGCAAAACAATTTTGCTTATGAAGATCTGAAAGGCCTCTAGTAAGTAAAACTACTTTATATTTTACAGGACTAATCTTAGACCAAGACTAGAAAACGCTGATGAAAGCTTACTTTAAACTTTTATATTTAGAGTTGTTTATTGTGCTGAGGCAACTAGTGTAATTTTTCCTTGTTATTTTCTCTATTCAGCGGCGGCCATATTTGTCTAACAACACTTTTC
>JAQGBM010001009.1:0-11614 GCA_034698405.1 Symphylella vulgaris | reverse complement strand
TAATTAACTCTAAATTTTTTCTTGTTGTGATGAAAGACAAGTTAAAATAAAGATTTATGAACGAATAAACCCAGTTTGCAAACTACTGAACGAATATTTGACAGTTTTGCGCTGGGGTCCAAAATATACCCCACTTGGTAATCCGCGTTACAAAAATATGTTGGTTATGCGAGGGTTAAACTAATTAAGAATAATATAACGAATAAAATATTTTGATTAAAATATTATGAAAATATGTACATGTTGGATTTCTAATATATGAAATCTAACAAGGACATGAAATGGCCCGTATTGGGATAATGACCCTCATACCGTCATAGACATACCGGTAAATACCCTTTTCTCGAAAAACAAAGTTCCATTCGTAATACCTTAAGTCCTACTTTTGGTATTAATACAGTACCTGGTATTTTTTATAAAATTTTGCAAATCCAAAATGGTTTCATTGTACGTGTTTCATCTCGAATTATTTTGATGTTCTTTAAAATACTTATCATAAAAATAGGTAGGCCTACACATAATACTGTATTACCACAAGTTTACCTAAATTACCATTCCTTTCTTCAGTTTACAATAGCCTTTTTCTATTAGCAGGTAATAAAAAATAAGCGCGAAAAAAAAAAAAATAATCTGTATTATTTACACATTAAATTTTTTTTTAGTAAGTTACCATATAAACATTATACTGTAAAGGTATTAAAATTTCAGTAAAAGATAAGAAAAAATACTGTATTACCATAATTCAGTGGTGCCATATTATTAAAATTTATCGTACCAATTTGAAAAGGTATGTTTAGCCTTAGGTCTAAAAAAAAATACCGTACTAAAATAAGTTGGTAAAACTTCAGAAAATTTTCTGGTAACTTATTTATGATTATGACGTCCAATTCTTACAAATGCTATACGCGATTACGCGGAAATCGCATAATTCATGATTTTCCGCGTCATCCGCGTAATACCGCATAATTTAGGTAAAATTACAATTTACTGCATAATTTCGTAATTTTCGTTCCTCTTTTAACGTTATTTTAGTCAATAGCTGTTACTTGAGGTACGTTTGGATGAAGTTTCAAATATCTATTCGCTATTGATATGATATAAATTGACTAAATTCGTAATTTTGCACAATGTCAAGTACATACTCGTATAAACCATTTTTAAAGGGGTCCGAATAACTAATATAACCTTCCGCATAATTCCGCATAATTCAACAAAATTTTGCGCGTAAAAAGTAGATCCCTACATATAAGTTTATACAGTTTTGAGCCCGTATATGAGATGACTAATTGGTTCGAATCCCGATGATATACCGGGTGTCCCAAAAGAAACGCAATATCGATAACTAGTTTCACAAAAAGTTTTACGAAAAATGTAACGAAAAGTTTCGCGAAAAGTTTTACCAAAATCTTTTTTACGTTACAGTGAAACTTTTCGTTAAACTTTACGTAAACTTTTTTCTTAAACTTTTTTTACGTAAAGAGTTTGCGTAAACTTTTTTAAGTGAACTTTTACGTAAATTTTTACTGTTACAGTAAAACTTTACGCGAGCCTTTACGTTTTACGTATACTTTACGTAAAATGTTTACGTCAAACGTTTACGTAAAGTTTTACTGTAATAGTGAAACTTTACGTAAAACTTTTATTAAAGCTTTTCGTAAAACTTTTCGCAAAACTTTTCGCAAAACTTTTCCTAAAACATTTCGTAAAACTTTTCGTAAAGCTTTTCCTAAAACTTTTCGTAAATCTTTTCGTAAAGCTTTTCTTAAAACTTTTCGTAAAGCTTTTCGTAAAACTTTTCGTAAAACTTTTACGTAACTTTACGTAAAACTGTTCGTAAGATTCAACCGTTTATCTGAAATCCTAATAATTTTTGAATAACCCCTCATTATCGTCAAATGTCGCAATCATCGTAGAGTTTATAAAATGATGATTAAATCGATTAAGTTATATTGTTATAACAGTTATCGATAATTGCGTTTCTTTTTAGACACATATAGGAAACACAGAAGTAATAAGTAAAACCTAAAATAAATAATCCATAGAAATAATACAGGTTACATCATTCTTTGTATTGTTGAAATCCTAATAGCCTAACATAGCCAACATAATCTGTCTCCATCCCTATATTGCAATCTATTTAGTTTTATCAATATTGTATTAAAGTGAGTAAGACATCTTTGTATACTGTACATCTTATTACTCTACGATGCAGTACAGAATCGTGACATCATTACGTAAAGAGTAATAAAAGTAAAATAATACTACAGTACACAAATTCACGAAATAAGTCGTTCACACAGTCCGCAAGATTAGATGTTTGCCTGCATAATGATAACCCGGGGACCCATTATTAAGAAAGGGTATTATCAACGTGACCCGTACCCATGTTATTTGTACAAGGACTAGTGTTTTTAACACGTCGTCAACTTGATGAATATTTACAACTCAATTTTAGAAGAAAGTTGTACACGTTATAAAACCTTTATAAAATAATTATTTTTCCTAGAATTTAGAATGGTGGCCTATACAGTATTTTGGTTTGTTTTATTGGGAAAATTTTTAAAGTGATTGTAGCATGGCTTAAAAATTTCACTGGTTATTATGAACAATATAAGAGCGTCATCAAGTTATCAACAATGAAATTCGGTCGTCGATCCTCTGAATTTTTAACTTGGTTTTACCGACCGCGGCCCGGCCCATGTATTTTTCTCCTATGTTTAACATTGTGGGGACCATAGTAAAATAATTCTATAGTAGGCTACCTTCGACTTTGCCAATTACTGGTGCGATATCGCATAATGTTTGTGATTGTAATGCAATATTGTCCCAGTTAACGCTTAAGGAACCGAATTTAAATGATTATGATGTCAGATTCCCCATTTTTAGAGTAGAATTTAAAAAAAAAATTCAAAATATCTCATGGAAAGTGAGTTCAATCATTGAATTAGAGGGGAGAAGAAAGTGAAAGTCAGCGTGAACATGCACTTTTTTCTCTCCAAGCACGTATTTTCTATTGTTACTCTGGAATATGGTGCCAGCGAGCCCTCCAACAGCACGCATTTTCAATCATCTTGTGGAATATGGCGGCCACATGAACAGGTGCATGGTAACGTTCTCTCCCATACCACGGCTATGGGTTCCTTCTCCTCTCTAATTCAATGGTTCAATGTTTATAATAGCAAGGGAAACATTTTTTTACTATGCTATACATTCAATTTAACCCCTTGAGCACCATTAAGGAACAGAACTTTCAATTTTACCATTAAACTATTACTCTTTACGTAGAGATCCTAAGAAAATGGTCTTTATTTACAAAATTTAGTTGGCAACACTAGGGAGAAAATAAAGTTGTTCAAGTTTTGTACTGCTTGCTCCACAATGAAGAAAACACCACAGCAAGTGGGATGTTTTAATAATAAAGATGCAAAGCTCCACAGGTATACATTACATAAAGAGAAGACAGTCTTGATAAAGATATATAAACCTGCTGGGCTCTCGTATTATTCATATTAGGTGTGCAAATGAAAAGGCTTTTTTTTTTTCTAAATAATTATTCTCCAGCCTTGCTTCTATTTATTTCAATAAAAAAAATTACTATTAATAATCTTGTATCATTATTAAATTCACACTAAAAAGAATAAGTTAACAAAAAGAGGCATTCAAATATTGCAAGTTGAATGCTGTAATTTGGTGAAAAAATTTCCCTTGTTACTCGTAACTTATAATGTACAAAGATAATTCCGCCACTTTCCATGGTATGTATTTTTTTTTTTAATTCCACAACAAAGGCACAAAAACTCATTTAAAAAAGGGTAGTCTGATGTTATAACCATTGAAATTCGGTCTCCTGAGCGTCAATATGGTGTGTCAAGCGCGGAGCTGAAAATTTTATCACGTGCTTTATATTTTTGGGCAAGAGCGGGCACTGAGTGTTTGCAAAGTTCAAAATTCAGGGGACTGCAATTTAAATTGTGATTACGTCAGTCAGACTTCAAATTTTTTAAAGACTTTTTAGTACCATACCTTTGGAGTGGATTAAAAAAAAATCGTAGTAGGCCTACGTAATGAAAATAGTGGTTATCTTGCAACATTAAATTCACTCTAAAAGAATTAAGTTAACAAAAAGTTGCATTCTTGGGCATGTATCTTCATCAAATTCTAAGTTCTTTACACTATTTCGTGAATTAATGCTTGTCAAAACATCCTGCAAGTCATGACTGCCGTATATATACTTTTAAAAAAATCCGTGCATGGCTATGAAAAATTTGTTACCATTAATTCAGGGTTGAAAAAAAGATGTTAGAGCATAAAAAAAATTACAGAATGTTAAGGCTTCTTTTATACTATGGGGTACGGTATAAAAAATACCATACAATTATAAGCGTATCATGTTTTTTTACTAGGCAGTTTAAAACTTTCTACCTATGTGAAGAATGTTTTTTGTTACGAATTCCTTTTAATTTAATAGAATAAGTTCAGTGGCGTTAACTTACACGAGTAAATTCATCAGTTTATTAATTTATAACTATAAGGTAACATTTAATTAACTTATATTCAATATTTAACTAGCAAAAGGCTCAAAATTACATAACTTTAAAAGAGACAGCTATCCAACCGATTTTCATAAATATTTTTCTTTTTAATTTTTAGAAAAATAAATATTAGGGAGTTACAATTTAATTTTTTTTACATTTTACTTTAGTTTTTCAAAATTTTCAAATTTCTCTTAAAATATTATTGGATTAACTACTCGTATATGGCAATATCCGTTGTCCATAATTATAGAGCAAGATATAAGGATACACGGAATCTTGAGCGAAAAAAAAATTATAAAAAGATAAACTTTTGAACAATTTTCTGTTTTAGCTTTTAGCAGATGTTTGATATGTTTATTATTCACAGCCACAAGTAGCATTTTAGGTCTTACGATGTGCTATTTACTCTATACGATGTATTTACTATTTAATTAAGGAAGACAGCGTACAATTTAGCTTTATTGTTATCTTATTCTTTTACTATAAAGAATATATTATGGATTTTTCATTTAAGTTTTATAAAATAAATAGGCTAACATAATGTATAAAATTATACGTATGCTGCAAAAATAATTACAGGAAACTCACGGCATATAGAAATTTGTTTACCTAAGTTAACTTACAATATAAATTCAATTAAGGATCTATTCAGAGATTATACTTGCTCAATATAATGGTAAGTCAAATAAGGGTAATGTTTTCCATTTTACTGTCAAATTAGGAACATAAAGGCTCTAACCAGGTCCAGGTGCAGGACAACTTAATTTACGTTACAGAAAGGGTTTTGTTATCCTAGATATAAGTTTTGTAGGTAATGTTCAAACTACATTCACTAACAAGGCTAACAAAAGTACACAATGGACTATATTGAGTATACTCTGTCCCTGGAACTGTAGCCTAGCCTAGCTATTATTCAATTTCAATACAGTGCTTTATTTAAATTGATATGTTACTCCGATACCTGTAATCCTGTATTTTCTGACCCCTGGACCCCGTCCCCGCGGTATTAATTTAAATTCTGCATGTTAGGTAATGTTATTTTGTTAAAAAGACCTACCTCTACCATTTACTGTATACAGTCTAAACATTTTTTGTAAACTTTATATGCCATATACCCCGGATATTTCTTAGTTGTATGTTTACTAAAGCTAAAGCATTTTACTATCATTCTACAGCAGAATTGTTATATAATTCGTACTTATATGTTTATTTATAGAGGAGCAAAGGGAAATGAATGCCTGTACTCTTTCATACTCTGTCGCATAGAGTGTCATGTTATGCTGTACATGAAATCAGTACTGTTTATAATGCTATATAACCCGGTCTTCCGACCACCAAGGATGATATTTTTTTTTCTTAAATACAAGTTCCACTGTTTACAACGGTCCCTCACAAATCGCACGTGTGGTTCCTCAGTCTTTTTGTTTAATGTTTATACTAAAAAATAGTATAATAACTATTTAACAGCATAAAGAAAAAAGCCTCTATAATATTTTTTGTGCTTTTCTCAGGGGGGAGATGGATGGATAAATAATGGAATTAAGAGAAAGTTGCAGAGTCACAGATAATAATTATTTATTAAGAAAATAAACGGTCGTACCCTCCTTGGATGAATTTATTTTTTTATTATTTCTGTGTTATTTTTATAAAAACATTTCTGGCGTACTTGCTGTCATAGGTTTAAAGCACCTTACTTCGTACAGTAAATTATTGTACTAAGGGACCTTCGTACAATTTACTTTACCTTACCCAGCTAGGCCGGTATACGGTATACCCAAAGACTGGTAATTTATTAGGATTAACTTGGTATCAGAAAACTTGTGGTAGATCAGCTCTATATCTACACCGTCGATTGAGGTTAAATTGGACTTCTATAATCCAATTGGACTTCAATATAATCCAGTATAATCCCACTAACCGAAGATGTAAAGCCAACCAATTATTCTACCTGTTATGTCGGCCTATTTCTGTTAGTTACTTAGGCTAACTACACCAGAGAATTGAGGCGTTTCCTATAGAGGTCGTATACAGTAAACTACGAAGTAATTTGGCTTTTAGATCTTCTAAACTCGAAGGTTATAACCCGATGACTGCATTTGAAACCACGCAAACGTATGGAGTTTAGAGGCAAGCACCTAACCTATCTATATAATCCATTAATCCATTGACGCAGGCTTTAGGTATGTAAATGACTGGAATGTTAATTAAGATTAGTAAGTTCATAAAATTTTAAGATTAACAAGTTAGGTATGTGTGGTGTGTTAAGTTTTTCCTGAAACAAGGCTCTCAAGTCTTAACCATTAAAACGCGATAATATGATCTAACTAAATTTAGCAACCAACAGACATGTAACGTAACGAACTAATGAATGAACGTGTAATCGGCAAGGTCGCTAGAGTTATAAAACTGGCACGGTGGTCTCAACGACTAAGCAGTTTATTTGCTTATACCCTACACTTAAATAATATAATACTCGGTATTCCATCATTCAAATTTTTTCATACTTGCATCAACGAACGTTTCAAAGCTATTATATTAAACCTAATTCTACTGAGGCTAATTTTCAAAAATTTCCACATGTTAGTCTACGTAAAGTACCTGCAACGTTTCACTGAATAAAGCTAGAAACTTGAAAATACCGTAGATCGTGCACACCTAAATTTATTCTGCTTTCGAATGGTAGCCTACCAATTTTGAAATTTTCGGCCCACCAGTTATATTTTAGATTTGTTCCTAAGTGGAACAATTATATAACATATTTAAAAGCCAGATACTTCGTATACTAGGAGTCTAGGACCTAGAGGAAGTTGATCTGTATTATTCGACACCAAGATTAATTTCCTATAGGACTTGTGTGGCTTTCGAAAACCGTATACCGGTAGTTCAAAAAAAGTAAACAAACTCCCCAAATTTATGACCAGAGTGCGCGTGTTATTCTTTACCAAAAACACCGGAGTTTACTGTGTATATTTTCAATGGGGAAAACTCCGGAGTTTTGGTGACGAATAACTCGCCCCAAGTTTTCCGAATAATCTTCGGCAATTTCTGCTTGTTTTCATAACATAAAATCACTATAGAGTCCACCTTAACCGCAAGCATGTTATTTAAAAAAAAACCTTGGTAATATTATTCAACGGTCTGTCCCCACAAAAGGAATTATGTCAGAAGCAGCCGGTCTAATAAAGTTCTACGCTTAAATCCAATTAGATTTTCTTCAGGGCTCAACAAAAGGGTCCCTCTTTGAAGCCACGACACTAACTGCTCGCTTCATTTAACTTCAAAAGAAAGATATAAAAACGTTCCGAGCCATAGCGAATTGTTCTTATTTAATTTTGTCTTGGTCGTGAAAAGAAGCTGCAAGGGAAAAATTCCTAAAGCTTTAAAATTTTATATCTTTCTTCCAAAGTTACTCTTAAATAAACCCTTAATTCAGGTGCAAATTTACAATGATTTACCATAACCTGGAACTAATACAATCAACGGCAATTTTATTCAAGACATGGGACATGGGTTTATGAATTTGGACAATAGTAGAGGAACTATGAAAGGTAGATTTTGTACATGCAAGCTGTAGCTCAGAGTCTATACTGAATGTAAATCGTTATACTTACTGTACTAGAAGGGCATCTATTCTGGGGATGTATTAAAAAGACTAGGGCATTTAAAAAAACCGGTAGGCTACTATTCTTTAAAAATAAACAGTAGCAAGTTCATTTATAATGCAAAGGGAAAATATTGAACAACAAATAATAACCGTAAAGTGTAAGTATTTGGGAACATGTTATGGGTATTATGTATTTTTTGGAGAATTAAATGCAACAGATGTGTTCCATATAACTCTGGTAAGAGGGGTTGATATAAAACACTTTTAAAAAGTGAGATAAAAGAGTGTATTAGAAGTTGGGGAACTACCCCATCTGGTCTCTAACACAAGACGAAAAAATTATTATAATGTAAATTACTAAATTCAGAAGCATATGGGCTTTTGAGAAAAAAGTTTCTGAGGAAGTTTTGCTTGTTTTCAAATAGGTATTTTTTTTAACGTTACCGGTAAACCCCCTTCCAAAAAGTCCGCGGTTCAAACCCCGGCTAGTACGGCTGGTAATGGAAATCATTGGAGTTTCGGCTCCTTCGGATGAAAGTTTAAGGGCGTGAATCGAAAGTATATATATGAAGAAATCTGTGGACTTTTTTCCAATATGATAGCCCGAATTTTGTTGGTTCTAAAGTTGCATAAAATATTCGCCCTTCCATAGAAACCTAACTATCTAAGATACAAAACTTCTGGGGTTATAAGTTACCTGTGGCAAATTTCAAATATCACCCCGTCGTCGGGTTATGACCTTCATTGTTGCTTACCGCGACGTTAAAAAATTATATAAATCAAATCGACAAACAACCATATATCTCTTTGGCAATAGGCCTACTATAGTAAAGGTTACGAGTTCACATTCTGTCTGAAACCAGTGAGGAAATGGGAGGTTAAGGTCCTATTGAAAACAAAAACATAATCCAGCTTTCACGTTTCGAATTAACTTTTCCTTTATAATGTTCTATTTACATATCAGAGCGATTTATCCATCCAAACACGACGGTCGGTTCCAGGGAGTGTCAATTATTTCATATATCTCCCCGTGCTGCTGGTAGACCCATTAAAGGTTGGCCACCTAGGTAGAGAATTATTCCTCCCCTTCAGGTGTGGGTTACTCTTAATCCATTCTTCAAGAAAAACCCTAATGTTATTTTATATTTTTTTCTCCAGCTCCATGCAGCCCAGAAAAAAAGAGAGCAGTTTTTATACTCCAAGTTTGTATTCATTGTACACGGACAAAAACCAAACAACCTATGGAAGTCCCTTTTGATCAGAGAAGGGAATAGGGCAATAAAGACATTTATATCCGTCTAAAATTCGTACTGTTTTCTTGGTATATTTTGATTTTGTAAACTTTGAGGTGAATGACAAGGAAGGTCATTACCCGGCGACGAAGTGAAATTTCAATAATTTAGCCTATAATAGCCTATACTGTATAGATACAGTATATGTATGACCAAGGAGACATAAGGCATACGGGTTTTGGGGTTTAAATTTTTTAATTCTCATCCGAAAGAGCCGTTACTTTCACTCACACAGAAATTCGAAGTCTGGATTCTACCATTATCCCCAAAAGTAGGGTTTAGAGGCAAGCGCTCAACCTATACACGCCACTATTAATATTGGTTTGTTTCTATTACTGGGCCAATTTTTCCTTCAAAGTGAGGTTCACATTCGTACAAAAGCTATAACGTAGATTTACATCTTGATGAGGAGTGGGTAATCTTTGCTCGTGCCTCTCCAGAAATATTAGGAAATTTACGAAACTTCTCCAAAATAATGACAAAATTTCATCTTAATAAATATAAATTTAACCTACGCCATCATTAGTTAATTTATTGTACTTTGAAAGAATAAAAAATGATTTAAAAGACCTCGAAAAGCTTTCAAAATAAATCTGATATTCAGGCAGTTAGGCGACAGATAAACGGGTAGGTACTTGGGACAAAGTTACAAGAGGGAAAATCTTAAAACGTTATCTAAGTTACCTTTAAAAAATTTAAAATTTTGACTTGCTCAAAACTCCCATACAGTCTGAACTTCACAAATCTTTTTTACAAGACCCTTGCGGGCCTTGCGGACCTCATAAGCTAATCACAGTTATTAAGTCTCATATGTATAACATAAAGCACGGCAAAATACCAGCCCGTTTTGCGGATATAATGACGGGTTACGGAGAATAATTACCAGGCCATCAGCATTGTAAAACATTTATCCCCATATATTCTACTCGTATGTCACATTTTATTTTGCTATGCCACCCTCCAACTCAAGGCTCTCACACAAGTTGAAGTTTATGTAGAAAAGATCCTAAAGGAAAATTGTACTTTCACTTACCCTTTTCATGAAGTCCTCCATAACATCGTAAGGAAATCTAAAATTAGATTCTTTCATACTTTCAAACATTTGTAAAGGATTTAAGTTGGTCCAAAGAACTTTGTTCGGGTAGTGACTGAAATAAGAAAATTACATAAATTTTATTATTAAAGTACCATACTTTGTATAACTTTTTTGGGGGTTACTTAAGTTTAAGGGACTCGGATTAAAGTGTAAGGTTTGTAATGTTACTGTTACTGTTAGTGATATTGAAGTAACGGGTAACCATTGTATTCGAAAAGTAGGACCACGTACCGTACCTACTGTACGATACCAAATTCTTGGTTCTTGGGTACACTGATCTGCGTTATATGACACCAAGTTTAACTTCCTAGGACTTGTGGTTTAAAAAAAAAGTACTCCGAAAAAAAAGTAAACAAACTCCCTGGTCGCAACTTTGGGAAGTTTGTTAACTTTTTTTCCGGAGCACTTTTTTCAAAAACCACAAGTCCTAGGAAGTTAATCTTGGTGTCAATTGAAGCAGATCCTCTAGCTAGAGTCTAGAACCTAGTACTTTTTGAATAATCGTCTACTTTTTCATATAAATTGCTGCTGATTGTTTACATAATAAAATCACCAAGAGTCCACCATGACATTTTGAGATATCGGTTTTATCCCCTTCTTTAGGTTATTCACTTTATTGTAAATTTTTGACTGATTCGAAGTAGTCTAGAGGGGAAAAAAGCCACTACCTTTGTGAAATTGAAAAAATATTAAGACATCAAGATAATGTCTCTATTCAAAACTATTCTGTTCAAATAACGAAGTTTATATAAAAACGGTAGTATAGACATTCTTTATAGGTTTATTTCATCTTACTTATTTTTCAAAAGTATGTAAGGGATAAAATTATATGATCACGACCAATGGAAAGCCAACAATAAAAAATTAAATACAAAGTATATACTGCATTACTGCGCATGCGTCTGTTATTTAGGTTCCATTCATGTTGCTTCTTTATCAAATTGACGTAAAAATCTCCTATAGTGTTGCCAGAAAAATAAATTTGTTCAAACGTAGTATTTAACTACTTAAGGACGTTGGATCGTGAATCAAAAGTATATCAAGAAATATGTGAATTCACCCCCCCCCCCCTATCATAGAGTAAATA
>JAQGBM010001008.1:0-11616 GCA_034698405.1 Symphylella vulgaris | reverse complement strand
GATTTTACCTGATTAAAAGGGATTTTACCAGGGGTTCACTTTTTCGCAATTTTTCACAATCGTTTATTTTTCTTTAAAATAAGTTTCTCAATTTTGATCTTTGAAGAAAACTAAATACAGGGTACACGATAATTATCTATGTTTATCACACTTATTTAATTAGCTTAGCAGTTTCCTGGGAATAAATGCACTTAAAAAAAAATTTGTTAATCAAACCATTTCAAACGCTATAAGTATCATTAATATCTATTAAAGGCAAATTATTGTATTTTTGATATTGTTCGGAACAGACTGTACTTATTATTATAGTAGGCTATTGCTGGAAAATTGTTTTCTAAAAAAAAAAAAAATTATTTTCTAGGGAGAAGGGTTTGGATCCTCACATCATTTTGGTTGAAAAGATATGGAAAGATGATCAGGGCGAGCAGTGGCTTTACGGTTGTTGGTTTTATCGGCCCAACGAGACATTCCATTTGGCGTCGAGGAAGTTTCTCGAAATGGAAGTGTTTAAGAGCGATAATTACAATAGCGCAAAGCTGAGTCAAGTGATTGGAAAGTGCTTCGTCATGTTTGTAAAGGATTATTTCAAGTATAAGCCTGAGGTAAATTGATTAAATCCGGATAAAAACTCCGATTAGAAAATCCTAAAATCCCCCCTTTATTTTACAGGGATTTTTGGATAAGGATATTTACATCTGCGAATCAAGATATTCGGCTAAAGCTAAGGCTTTCAAGAAAATTAAAGTAAGTAATGCTTGCCTTCCCAAACCATATCCAAAGATATAAGTATCATTAACTTTGTTTCAGATCTGGCCTTCTGTTCCAAATGTTTCATTGGCTGTCCGAGATGCTCCATTGGAAGCAAATCGGGTTCCATCCATTTTTAAGAAAATTATGATGGAACGAACAAAGGAAGATATTAATGAAATAGATGAAATTGTCTTGCGCTGCAAAGAAAAAGAAAGACCAGTATGTTTTGGATTTTTTTTTCTACTGATAAACTAAAAATGTTGTAAATAATGTGTAATTTTTTTTTTAAATTATAGAATTTCGAAGTTGAAAATCCCCAGGAAGTGGATGAAAACATTTATTACGAGCAATACAATCTCCCCATTGGATGTGTCAAGTTAGGTAAGTTGGTTGTCTCTAATTTGATTACCGGTAATATGTTTCCCTGTTACTGGTAGCCTGCACCAGTGGTTCAGCGATTGCTTCTGAATCCGGAAGGTCCGCGGGTTCAAACCCCGGCTGGGGCAGGTAAGAATTTTCGGGTGAGTAAAATTCTTGAAGTGTGGCGACTCCTGCTTTTGATGAGTTTAATCCGATGTCTTGTGTAGTTCCCCTTTGCACTCTGCACATTAAAGAACCTTCATACAGGTCTGTAAATCCTGTCCCTGAGGCAAAATTAAAATCTCACTCCGTCGTCGGGTTATGGTTCATTAATTCAAAACTGGATTCGAGTTGGTCGGAATTTTAGGATGAGAAAGTTTACTTCCTGCTCTTTTAGATGTGAATTTAAATTTACCGTAATTCAGTGTAGATCCCCCGCTCTTAGTAGGATCATAAATGATCCTACGGTAAAAGGGGGATAATAAGTAGAGTTTTGTAGCAAAACAAGCCCAAGCAGTTAAGTTAAATGGTTCCTAAATTACCGGTACTGTAACTTCCTAAATCAATTCCTTCTTAAATTAATTCCCTAAATCATTTCCCAAATAAATACTTTAATACTGTTACTGTAAATAAAACTTACAGTTTAATGTGAAGGGGGTAAAAAACATTTAAATAACCCAATGTTTAACATTTCAGGAGATTGTGTTTACGTCAGGTCGGAGCAGTGTAAACAGCTTGTAGCCAGAATCGACAAGATGTGGACAGACAAGAGGTAAAATAAGAAAACTAATAATTAACTTATTCCCCTAGTAACTTGTATTGAATACCCAACTTTTTTTTTTATAGTGGAGGAGTCTATTTCCACGGTCCCTGGTTCGTAACCCCCCAGGAATTGACCCACTTGCCGACCCGAATGTTTTACAGACAGGAGGTTTTTCTGAGCTCCATCGAAGATACGAATCCTTTACTAAGCGTGACGAGGCGCTGTGTGGTCATGGAACTCAAAGATTACATAAGATGTGAGTAGAACGAGGAGTGAGTGGGACGGGGATTATTTTTACAGTAATTTTAACTCTAATTTTTCTTTGTTAAATTTAGATCGAATTACGGAGATCCCCGAAAATGATGTTTACGTTTGTGAATCGAGATACATGGAAGCGGAGAAACAAATTAGGAAATTACCTAAGGGCTTGAAGGTAAATACCTCGTAATTAATTATTGGGGGAATTTGTAATGTGATTTTAAGATTCATTCTGACCTGAAATTCTTATTTCACGTTAGAAGCCCACGCTTTCGAACAAGGTTACTGATGACGAAATCTACTTTTTCAAGAAACAACTTAACCCTCAGAAGGTAGGTTAGGTTTAGACTTTAAAGATGGTTTTGATTATTATTTTATCAGTAATTTCCACTTTTAATTTTCTCCCAAACATTTAAATTATTTTAATTACTGTATTAGTTTCTATAATTAAAATGTTTCTTTACACTTTTTGCAGTCCTGGTCACCAAAAACATCGGTGTTTCCAATGTATTATCTATGGAGAAACACCGGTGTTTTGGTGACCAGTTAGGGCTGCTTTTTCACAAAAGTTTGTGCCCTACCTTATATTTTTTTTATTAAGGAAGGCCGAGTGCACCAAACCTAAATAGAGAGTTAACCTCAGGTTTAGGTTAACTTCCTTTGGTGCACCCGGCCCTAACTGTTTAAAGAGGAAATTACTAATAAAATATACATTTTTAAATTTTAATTTATAGATACAGTAGTTTAAATAAATTTTTTTAGAGATTCCATCACTTTAATTAATTTTCTTAAATCTAAATATTTAATAGATGGATCATTCTGCCATAGTTGCGAGCCAAAATCAGAGAGCTAGAGCTCCTCCTGTACCGGTTAGTATTTAAATTATTTTAATACTTTAATTATTCATTTTAATTTTGGTTAAATTTGAAAGGTATGAGGTGAGGTCCAAAAGTAGAAAAGTTAACACTTTCAGGACCCAGTTTTTGGTTTTAATTTTGTTGAGAGAGTGCCGAAGAGAGAGAAAAAGAGGAAAAGAGAAAAAGAGTCCTTAAAGTGTTGACCCCAGCTTTTAAATTAGGCTGAAATTAGGTGTAAATTTTGTTTTAAGATCCGATCTGAGCAAGACAAGCCCGAATTGCCAACTATAATTGAAGGAAATCATAAGATGCCTGAAATTAAGGTAGTTGGTTCCTTAAGAAAATCGCTGTATACTGTATCTTTTATTTTGCTTGTTTTTTTTCCTTTTTCTTTTTATTTCTAGGACATCTTAGTGTTTGTTATTTTATTTATTAATGCTTTTGGGTAGCTGATATTTAATTAAAATAATGAGTATGAAATGGCGGATTTTCGTTTTCCATTGTGTTAATGGTTTAAGCTCAATGAAAACGTTAATAGCTTTGCATTCCTTAACAGTGTTCTAACAAATCCTCTTACCTTAATCTCTCTCTTCTTAAAGGAATCTTCGAATAATTCTTATTCTACTTGGGAATAAAATATTTAAGTATGTCAGTAGTGTTACCAGGATTTTGTATTGGTTTAGGATTAATTAATAATGACTTTTCTGTTCAAAACTCTTAATGATTCCTTTAAATTTCCAGTTCTTTTCTATTACGTACTGTATTACAATAAAACCTCGTTTTAAGATACGTTTTCCAACGAATTGTTAAAAAATAAATACCGGTACCTAAGGTACCGGTAGTTTGGATATTAGTTTTGTTGATTATAAAAATTCCATTGTAAAAATTAAAGTATCAAGCAATTTGAACACTTCTGATGAGATACGTTTTAAAATACTGAAATAACTTAGAAATAATGAAGAAATTGGCCCCGAAGTACAATATTTTACACAATTAACCCTATATTTCCCGAATTTATTTGATGACCAATAATTATTTTTAAAACGGAAAAAATAAACAATTATTTAAAGTGCTGTATTCATTATTATACAATGGATTTTTATTCTGAATTTTAAATAACGTATATACGAGGAACTTATAAAGGAAATTAAATGCAGTATTTTGTAATTTGTTGCTTTTACGTAATGGTGCTTTTTTTTCTTTTTTGAAAGGATCCCACCACATTCCTTAATAAAATAACTTCTTCGGACGTTGAGATGGAGGACTCAAATGATGGACATAGTTCATTCGTCGGAGCTAGTGACACTTCGACCCAGAGTGTCGTTACAAGTGTTAAGAAGGTAGAATGCTTAAAACCAGCGCAAAATCAACTTTTTTGAATTACTGTGTAACTGGTGCTTCTAAACCTACACCAACATTCTATATTAATTAAAAACTTAAAGCCGAATAAAAATCCTTTCCAGCGATGTCAGCATCATGAAAATTGGTTCAAAATATACTCGTACAAACCAAGATTAATTTTTTTTAAATTCATTTTACAGAAATCTAATAAACGCCAAGTAACGGGCTACATCCTGTATGCCAGTGAAGTTCGAAAAAATGTTATAAGTCATAATCCTGAAGCTACCTTTGGGGATATCAGCCGAATTGTTGGAAACGATGTAGGTTTTCATTTTCAAAAAAATTACAGTTAATTAAGGGGTGTTCAATATTAATGAATATTTTTTTCCACTTAGTGGCGTAACTTGCCAGCCACCACCAAAACTGAATACGAGGAACGGGCTAATAGAATGAATGAGGAGCAAGCAGCCAAGGCAGCCGAATTACTTTTGCTAAGCCAGCCTCATTCTCCGGCCTCAGCTAACTTTGAGGTTGATGGGAAGACACCGGTTAAACGGGATGACATTGACTTTCCAACTTTTGAATGTCTCTGGGATAGCTGTGACTACCAATTTGAGGATCAGAGCGATCTACTGGAACATTTGATTGGAGATAGCAATGGACATATTTATCAATCCTATCAGAATTCCAGCGGTAAATTAATTACTGGTAATTTAATAATGTTAGAAAATTTAATCCTTTGAAACAAAGTCTTACACGTCGTTAATTTACAGATGGAGAGTTCCAGTGTATGTGGGGAGGTTGTGCGAGGGTTAAAAAGGCTATCCCGTAAGTGTTTGACTTTTCAAATAAATTTTTAAAGTGTTGGAAGCTCTAAAAAAATAACAGACATTAAAAATGTTTATTTTAAATTTTGTGCTACAGTATTAATTTCTTCCAAACATTTACTTTTAACCATTTACTTATTAATTATTTATGTAAATACAATAAAATAATTATTTCTTTTACAGACCATTCCCCAGTATGCAGAGACTGGTTCGCCATTGCAAGGAGTGCCATACGAAGCTACCCAAAACTGTTTTACCCAACGATCGAACTAAGTACGTACCAAACTTAAGATATTAAAAGACTCCTTTACTTAAAAAAAGGATTTTATCTTTATCTAGGAATTTTTTCCCTTCGAGGAATCCTCATATTATGTCTCCAGCCAATAGCAGACCCCAAACACCTATGGGACAACCGGGTAAGTTTTGGATTATTTTTTTTAAAGTTGATCCTGCATGGATAGTGATTAAAAATAATTTAGTTTTAAATAATTTAATTATTAAAAATTAATTTAATTATTAAAAAATTAATTTAATTATTAAAAAATTAATTTAAATTGAGTTTGAGTTAATTAAGTTACTAAAATAATTCTTTTAGCCCCCAATTGGATAATTATTTTGGTTTTTTGTGTTTTATTTTTGTTGCTTTGTGCATGGTGAAATTGTTTCAGGCATGCTCAACTACCCCCCTCAGACTTACCAAGGTTTTATGGGATATAACAATGCAAATATGGTTCCTCCGATGGGGATGCCGAGAATGCCCATGCAAGCGATACCAGGTAAAATTAAAAATTGGGTATTGACTGGATCCGAATTTCTTTTAGAAAATGTCTGTAAAATATGTGGCTTTTTGCTTATTTCAGCATTTATTTTTAAAAATATGCTTCCAAATTAATTTTATTATTACATTATTTTGATAACTCTAATTTTATTACAGTATTAAATTAAATTCCTACTTAATAAATGTAATATAAAATTAAGAAATTTACCGGTATACTAATAATTATGTATCTAAGTTATATTCTAAATTTTACACTTACTAACAAGTAGATAGTACGGTTTTACAAGTAGTTTTTCGCAATTACCAAATTTTTATATTTTTTACGGTAGGCCTATTTATTAATTTTTTTTTTTATTAAATTAAATTTTTTAATGATGTAAAAATGTACAGTATTAAATTTTTAACGTACATAGTACAGTATTTAAACAATTTTAATCAATACAAATTTTTGTAAAATTTTACATTTATTATTTTTACTGAATAATTTTTTTATAAAATTATATTTTAATTAAAACTATAGTAGTTAAAAATTTTCATAGGCTAGTTGTAAAAAATTAAAATTTTACATTCAACTATTTTATTTTTTACTTAATTTTAGATATTTCATGATGACATTTTTAAAAATATTTTTTTTAAATTTAACACTTAATCTTAACTTAATTTTAGCCTAGTCTTTAAGGAACATTAATTTTAGGCCTATCATTTTTTTACCAAATTTTTTCTCCTATCCATTTTTGTAGGTGTAAAAGTTGGAAAAAAAGGATTTATTATTCGGACCAAAAAGACCGGTCGCGGAGCTAAATCCTATTTCCCCTCGGGTCGCCCAAGAGGTAGACCCCGTGGACCCCGATTAAACCTTGAGGATAATATCAGTCACATGTCGAAGCAACGCTATGCTTCTCGGGTTGAACAGTACAAGCAAACCCTAAAGTTTAAGAGACCCGGTCCACAAGGTGATGGAGTAACTCCTCATTTCGGTTTCCGATCTTCATCTCCAAAATTAGCCGATCATGTCTCAAAAATACAAAATGGCACCTCTTTGTATCCTCCTTCCCATAGTACTCCAAATTCTTTGTTTTCTAATGGCTGTGAGCGAAGCTGGATTCCTCAAGAACTTCCTAACTTTCCTTCTGCACCTATTTCTCTTAACTCCTCTGGGGGAGTTACTTATGTTACCCTTTTGCCCTCTCCTGCTTCTAATTCTTTCTGTGCACCTTCTTCTGCTTATAATGTTTATCGTTGCGTAGCTCCAATGGAAATGCCAGGTAACCTTTTTAAAAATTTTGCTAGAATTACTGATAAAAAGTAGGCTACCGTACTTAATTGTTAATACAGTATTTATTGTTATTTTTTAAAATTCTAAATGAATGCTTACTGCTTTATGCTTAAATTGCATGAATTGAACAAACTTATAGAATCTCTCATCATTCTGAATTACAGTAGTATGATAAAAACCATTTCCACTGATATAAGTATCAATAACTTTAACATACCTAATTTTACTGTATTTTAGGCTACAGAGTTTTACTTTTTTTTTTTTTACATTTTAAAATAATTCAAAAATACAAAATTAATGTTTTGATAGAACAGAAATGACTATTTTATAAGGTAAATATCTTATCTATTAACATAACGGATAATTTTGATACTTATATCGTTGGAACATGATGGATGAGATGTTTTTTTTTTATTCTCAGTCCTGCATGCATCCTAAGTTTTGCGACTCGATGAAACGCCAAAAATTCCATTCCCAATTCGGATTAAGATCGGTTGGGGGAGAGGGGGTGTTAGGACCGAGGATCTCTTGTCTTGTTATTGAAAAACCCCATATAATTTTATAATTATTCTCATACGTACTGTACCGTATTTTACAACACTCTAACATTAATTTAACCAATTCCTGTAACTTATATAATAAGTTAATATTAATGTAGTCTAATATTCTGTGAATAAATGAATTGTACCAGTACCAAAAACTTTGGAATATTATATAATATTAAATTTTGTCTTTAATTTTGGTTAAATTTTACAGTTCAGCAACCCCCTCCAGAGCCACTATTTGTTGCTCCACCTCTCAAAACACAACGCATTTTACATTCTGAAGCATATATACGGTAATTATACTATACTTAATTCTTAAACAACCGAATTTATCGAGTATGAAAAGTAATCCTAACATTGTGCTCTTATTATTCTCAGTTACATCGAAACTCTGCAATCAGATCCTCGCACAGTTTCAAATTGGGATGCCCAATTGAAGGCATCTCAAGAAAATACCCCGCTAAGCGAATCGGGAAGATTGCCAGTTGCCTGGTTAGGCAATGGCATTGGCAATCACGGCAATGCCAGCAATGCACTTTGGTCACTTAGAAACTTTATGCTAAGTGATTCGTTGAATTTAGCTAAAGCTGTTTAGACAGTAAGTATATTGTATTTTAATTTGTACTACTGTACTTAACTAAGAAAAATAATATTTTTCTAATTTTTCAGATAATTAAACTTCTTAGACAGCTAAATTATTCATTCATCAACATTCAACACACTATCACGAACTCTATTACAATGCACTTTCTTTTTTTAATATCCAAACTTTTAGTTACCGGTAATTTATATTGTGCATTAATTTTTAATGTTTTTTTGCACGGTTTTGTAATTTTTCATACTTAATAAACATTTTCTTTTTATTTGATTTGATTGAATGTTGTTTGTTCCAAAATTATTCATTGAAAACAGGCAGTGCCGTCTTACCCACAGGGCTCGAGCCCAGGGTCCCCAGCTTTCTGGAGCCCCCAACGACCTCCAGAAAAAAAAATTTTGTCTTTAAGTCTTTTTCCCAGAAAAGGGTAGGCTCCAAAATATCTTTATTATTTTTTTTGAAATTATTTTTCTTATTTATTTTAAAACATATTACAACTGTAG
This sequence comes from Symphylella vulgaris, assembly GCA_034698405.1. Taxonomy (NCBI): domain Eukaryota; kingdom Metazoa; phylum Arthropoda; class Symphyla; family Scolopendrellidae; genus Symphylella; species Symphylella vulgaris. The sequence continues at coordinate 2,763 of JAQGBM010001008.1, read as the reverse complement.
GCTACCACGTATTCGTATGTAAAATATAATTACGAAAAAAAAAAAAGGCCAAAAACCACCATATGGCTGAAAAAAATTTGCGCCTCCGGCGGGGAAACTTGTCTGTAGGCTACTTTAGATCCCTTCTCATAAATTACTCGTCAGAAAATAATGTTGAAATTCTAGCCAACTAACTTAACTGCATGTTAAAAAAAAATTCGCCTACGCGGCGGTGAAACTAAGTGGCTGCTGTCCCCAAATCCCCTGCATAATTATACGATACAATAACCCCTGTATCATAACTTGGAAGCGAAATTCTTCGAATTTGACGTATGACATGCTGGAAAATTTACGCCTCTGGCGGGGAAAACTGGGAGGGGGGTTACCATAAGTAAGGGCCCCCAATTTGTGTCGTGCCCAGGGGCCCCCGAACACCGGCACTGAGAACAGGCTCTTTAGGGGTGACAAAAATGTTAAAAGCATGCAGGTTCCGTGTAGATCCCCATGCTCTGAAAGTAATTAGAAAGATATATCCCTCAATGGATTGGAGGATGGAGTAGGCCCTAGTGGTAAATAAAGTTTTATCAGGTTTTATTATTGCTAAGGGGGTTTGATTATTGCTAGCAAAATAATATGTCAGTATAAGGTGGTAAATGGTCATTCCGTTGGTATTTAGAATTTATAGTCTTTGTTCTAGCTCAAGGTATTTTAATGGCTTGCGCTTCGCCAGATCTTTTGAATATTTTCGTAATTTTTCAGACTCCCGTCAGACTCCAACAATTTCTTTTTATACAGCGCTATTGATTGAGTGTTGTATGCACACGTCTCTAATCGATAAAGAAAAATGGCGTCTCGCATCAGGCGTGTTTTTCTCTTCAATTTTAACCTAAACATTTTGAAAAAATCATATTATTCCAGTAATATTTCGACAAGATTTGAAATAGATTTAAACCAAGAATACACCGATAAACCGGAATATCCACCCATTGAAGATGTTAGCTATAGGGGAAAGCAATACAAGAAAAGTCGAGAATGGTTTGCTACCATTCGCTCCAAACCTACGGTCGAAGAAAAAATGTTTGCTTTGCTTGAGCAGGATCGTATAAAGTGTTGGATTCAAGATCAGCTGGGTATGGGATATGGATCCCTCAATTTACGAAAATTCTATACGAGAACGCATGTTGTTCCTGGGTTGCCCGAAGTTTATAATGCCATAAATGTTGATGCAATTTATGAAAAGCTTAAACCAAAGTTAATGGAAGCAGTTTTACTAACCCAGGGAAGAGAATTTAATTTCGTAAGACACCAGAAAAGCAGAGAAGTGAATCCATATGATAGAGTTCTTATTCAGACATTGAACCAAGTCATACATTCTAATCTTGCACTGGAAAATCCTCATTTGTATAATGCTGAGGTTAGTAATTATAGGCCCTGCTGGGCCCTAGGTTTTGTAGCCTAAAGTTAAGGCCTTCCAACTAAATTTTGAAATAATGTAACCATGAAATATTTCCTTTTTTCAGATTGATTTTCTAGCTCGCATATGTGCTGCCTGGCCTTGTACTGGATTTGAATTCGAACCTCATTTTTTTAAAAAGCTTAAGAGAAAGGGTCTAAAGGAAGAAGATTTTTTGGGAAATAATCAGTGGTTTCGATATGATAATATAGCTGTAATGCAAATGAGAAATAACTTGCCACTTCCACAGGTTGGTTCTTTGTTATTAATATTATTAATTCAGTATCAGTTTGGCATAATATATTCATAATGATAAATTAGGCCTAGTGTGAAAATAACAATTAATTCATTATTTTCATAGTTTCTGTCTATGGATGACGAGTTGTGTAAAGGAGAAGTTGTAGAATGCAATGTTCTTCCCACAAATTTTGGAGAACACTCGAAATTCATGTTTACTACTTACACACCTGGTAAGTTAAGATCACGGTATAAGAACCATGGTTAAGATTAAGGATATGTTGCTTCGTGAATCAAAAAAATTATGAAATTTTTTCTTACAGTGTAAACCCTACTCCTTTCTGGTTTAGAAATGATATTAGTGCTTAATAGAAACCGAGGCTAAACAAATTTCTGGGGCTTAAAATAACTTCTTACTTTTGTCTGTGACCTGACATTTTTATAAATATCAACCAACAGGGATTATATGGTACATTATCTTAAGACCAAGACAGACATCCAAAAAAAGTGGGTCAATTTCTGTGTGCCACCACTCATTACACAAGCTATGGAATTTAATAAAAATTATACCAGGTAGGAAAGCTGAGTTAGGCTATTCTTGTAGGGATCCATAAAAAGACAACAAAAAAAAAAAAAACGCAAAAATTTGAATGCAGTTTTTTTTTTTACTTTTTTGACAAAAAGCTGAAACATGGTTTTTTTTTTTTAATTACTAAGTTTAAAAATAGTAAAATACATTTTAAGAAAATAAAAAGGTTACTGATCCCTACAAGAATAACTCAACTTTCCTCATCAGTAGCCTACGTTTTAAAATCGCTCTGAAAATTAAAAAAAAAAGATAAAATTATAAACACTGCTATTTTTTATGAAGAAAACAAACCAATCTAGCATATTTCATGGAAAGTATTTAAATTTTTTTGTTTTTAGTTGTTGTGATAAAGCTTTCAATTTGTATGTAATTTTAGGCATTTATTTTTGCAAATTAGAGTTGAAGTTCGATTGCTGAATACAAATTATAATAGAAATTATTTTTACACCTATGATTTCTTAAACTACACACTGTAAGCTTTCCAATGATATGCTTCAACCCATAG
>JAQGBM010001007.1:0-11621 GCA_034698405.1 Symphylella vulgaris | reverse complement strand
ATTTGCCGATTGCCGATGCCGATGGGAGAAAAATGCCACCATCGGCGCCGATGCCGATACATCGGTCGAGCCTTACTTTGTTGTGAGTAACTGCTGAGTAGTTCCATTCTACCTCTTGAGAAATTACCAGATTTATCAGATTATTTAATGGATCCTTAAGTTGTGTCAAAGGTTACTCCCCTTTTGTAAAATTTTATTTTTGTTCATTCGTCGGGTTATGAACTTCGTTGTCGTTCACCGATATTTTCAAAAATCAAACAAACAAAACAAAAAACAAACATCATTTACCGTACGTTTTGATCTGAATTTGAACCTGATACCAAATGGGTGCGGTGCCGGGAATAAAAAAACTGTCCCTTTCTTGATCCGTCAATAAAACATTTTGACCACTCTTGGTATTCGACGTTTTAAAACTAATCATGAAACCCATTTCTATAATATTTGTATTATTCAAAGACGCTCGTATTTATCTATATCCGAACGTTGCGGTTTTTTTTCCCTTTATCGTAGTACGAAGGGAGATGGCTATCTCGAAATGCTGTGCAAAAAATACATCTTGTCCGCGGGCGCCGCTATATACTTTAGAAATGGTAAGAAATGCTCCTTGAAAGAGAAGCTCTCTAGCGCAGTATAGATAGGAATCAAGACTTCCGAGAAGAAAAAGGAATTTGTGTATATTGTCGCTTTTTCCCAATAGGGATACTTTTCCGCCCATTCAATAAAACTGCCTTTAGGAAATAAATATATATTACACATATAGCGGAGACGGTTTACAATCGTAGAAAATCATCCAGAAATGTCTCTACACTTCTATAGCCTACCCCGTTCTCGTTGTATTGTTAAAATACCGTACGAAGATGGGATATCTGTGCAAATTGTGTAGGTGTACGGGGTACACGAATACAGACGTATTATAGCCTAAGGCTCAACATTATTATAATCTTAATTTTGAAAGAGTACCGTATATTATATTATTAATAATTAGTAATTATTATTGATGGACCAGGACCTATTGCTGTTCATGACCACCACCTGCTGAAGTGGTTTGGTGTTAAATCGACAGAACTATTTTGGAGGACAATGAATAAAATTAGAATAGCCATGATGATGATAGACAACGTCCGGAGCGGATAAGTCAACTATATATATAATTTGCCTGTTCTATTTTATTTCACCACTGAAATAACTACAATTTCAGTAGCTCCTGAACCAGAAGATGCAGAGGGGGCAGTTGGTCCCTCACTTTTTGAAGAGGGAGACAAAATATAGGTTTTGTCCACTCGCCACTCACTCCAACTTTTCAGTTTACCTTTTAATTCCCACAGAAATAATGCGTATCAGTGCTAGGCCTATATCGGTACAAACCATGTTCAATGGATCATTCATGCTAGCGGTGGCATAACTTATATCATACGAAAAAATTCATCATCATCCTGACCTTATCCCCTTACTGGGATCGGCCGTACGAGTAAATTAGAACAGAAAAAATCAAACCAGAATTCTCGTAATTTTTAGCTCCAGAGAATGTTCCTATAGTCGCTCCACCACAACATATAGGTCTTCAACGACCTATATGTTTCATAGGCTTCAATCAGTGTGCACGTTTCTAAATAAAGTAAATTTGACCATTCCCGATAATGAAACGGCACGATATTGCAAAAGGACCAATCTAGTAAATTTCCATACTTGATTTTCTTTTTTTCTTTTTTTAGTTTTATATCGTTATACATTTGCCCCGTTATTACGAAATTTCCCAGGTTTGATGATCAATTACAATTTTTAAAAGCGCCAAGACCATTTTCCCTAATCAAGTTCCGCCCAAAATGACTGCATGTGATGCAACGGTGTTACGAGAGAGAGAGTTATAATAAGGTCATTAAGAACGATTGCTACATTTTGCAACACATAAAATCTGCAACATATTATAGCACATCAAATGTGTTAATAATAAACTTTAAATAAGCTATATGAACTGAATGGCATGCTAATGCTAAATTATGGGACCCAAAATGTTTCACCCCTTTCCCCCTTCTTTTTACGAATAGAGAATGCATAATGGAAGCCTCAGGGTCCGCTGTTCAGTTAAAGTTAGTAGCCTAATTGTGCGATTGTCTCTGAATCCAAGGTTGCAAGTTTTCTGGTAAGAATTTCAGTAGAATGAAATCCTAATTGTGGCTACTTTTTTAGGATGGGAGTTGTCCCTTTTTGTGATTAACTAAAGATACCTCTAATTTTATCTGGAGTGAATTCCCCATTATCATAGTCATCTGAATTCAACTAACTCCGTTGCCTGGTAATGCATTAGTTTATAGGAAAGTGGTAATAAGGCTCCATCTCCTGGTGTCGACGTTCAATCTCCGTTGCCAAATTGCCTGACGTTAAAAACAACAGAATTGTCCGATCTCCTGCACGTTATAAAAAACTGTTCAAATAATAACTTAAAAGGCAGAAAAACTTCAGACTATACCCAGCTTTTTCTATAGCCTTTATATAGAAGAAATAGGCCTTTTTTATGTAAACAAATAGGCCTATTGTATACCTATCTCAATTCTTTTTCAAAATTTCCGGAAAGAAAAATAGCTCCCGGTTATATCAGAATCCCAAGAAGTACGAAATCTAAAAAAATATTTGTCATTACCATATTTTTATAGTGTACATTCATTATAGATTTAAGTTGAATAAATAAAGATTAATCACTACCTTCCTTTTCGATATAAACAGCCGGAGAAAACGTTATTTATTTATTTATAACAAACCGGATTATTTAATTTTTCACGAGATAAATACTACGCCTCTTCGTATATGAGAGCACAGAATTAAATATAGGCTTATTGTCGGATCGATTCGTGACATCTTTTGCTAGCGCATGTCAAGCCGTTACATCGAAACCTCCTCAGCGCGCTTCTCTTCGCTCACTTTTTTTTCTTCTTCTTCCTGTTCGCTCGTTTTGTTTACACTACATACACATCTATGTAATACAAACTAATGTTTAATTTACTGTTATCAATACCATCTCCACTCGATATACCCTATATACAACACTGGAGTTTAAAGTTGATAAACTTGTATCGAACAGATAGTGGAAATATCACTTGGTGTTTTATACGGAGTTATTAATAATGAATAAGGAAGTATTTCCCAACATATGTTCAGGGTTCCACATGTTAAACAGGGTATGGATTCATGGAAACATAAAATATTTCGGTTAAGGTTCAATCTCTTTCTGCCGATAAAGACATTTTTCGTTGTTCTGTTGGGGTTCCAAATCCAGGGGTAAGTCCACTAGCAACCTTTTGCTCATGCTCATGCGCACTTGCTCCAAATTCGCTATAAACTGCACAGTGGTTTTAACGTTTGGTCTAGTGGAACTTAACCCATGTTTCAAAAATGACTTTGTAGCTCCTTGGTTCCCAACCTTTTCTATCGGCGGACCCCTTGGTTCCTCTCTGAACCTCTGTGAACCCTCTACCTTAAGGTGTAGATAGCTTCTAACTTAAATAATTTATTTACGCAAACAATGTTCGAATACCAATTGAGTTTGTTACGGTTTGTTAAGTTTTGTTTTGCTATGTATTTTTTGTTCAAATTTATTTTCTTGTTTAACATCCAGAATATTATTTTACTTTAGGACCTGATGAAAATTTAGCATCAGTTAATCTTTCTAAATGAAAGTTTAAACCCAGAGTTTCCCGTGATAAGTTAGGATCAAAGTTCCCACTGAGAAATGAGAATGGAAACCTTGCAGACAAATTTTGGTTCATCATGGATGCGCTTTGGCGTCTTTGTTAACCCCGGTAGGAAAGGCTGGCGTTAAATGGATGATATAGACGGATTGTAACACTTACCATGCAGTATCTGTTGTAATCCGAGTATTTTTTCCCATTCCCTGTAGTTTCTTTATAATGGAATAAACATATGTTTCTATGCCAAGTTTTCCCGCGTACAGCACCTCGTTAATACGTCACAGGAAGTATGGAAAACTAGATCTATTGAAAAGAAGTATATGAAATGATTTTATTTAAGAAAACATGTTTTTTTACGAACTTTCAAACGTAGAAAACCAGAAGATAATACCATGTAATGTGTTCTTATACCTCCCGTTGTTCAAAAGGCAACTGTTACCGAGATATTTTTTGTTGAGAATCTCTGAAGGGGATCCAATTATTTTCGGATAACTTCGTAACCTTGCAGCCAGCGTGGAAGATTTTACATTAAAAACTCGGTTTTGAAAGTACAGCTATTTGAAAATGTGAAAACATTTTAGAGTTTCCTTATACCAATGTTGTTATATCTACCAAATCTCTTACTTCGTTTTCGATTTTCCATGTGCTTGAACTCCTTAAATTCAATTCTTTTCCTTTCAATTTGACCTTTTATATTCCGGTAAGACACTGTAGAAGTTATAGTGTAGTGATAGCATAACGTTTGTACGATGTACATTGATGTTACTTGTTAATAATAACATTGTTGATCAAAATCTAGATACTGTAACTGCTTATAGCTGCATGATTGCTAGAGAAAATTGAATGGTCCTTAACTCGATGAGCTTTATTGATTGAAGAGCGCTGGCTGAGCCGTAAAGTCTTGTTTAGCACATTAAATACCGTTACCGTTTATGTCTATAAAGTTGGATTGCTATACATGTTTATTTAGATCCTTAATATACATGAATCTAAATTAAAAATGGCTGTGTATAATGAATTTAATACGAACAATTTCAAAGTGCCGTTAAATCTACTAGAAAAATATCGATAATAATTCTGTTTAAATCGATGTACTGAAGTACTTTACCTATGATGATTACCGGTAAACGCCACAGCTGCATGGGAGCTGTGGCGTGCTCCTGTAATCTAGCTACTTTAGAGGCTGAACGAGGGGAAATTTTCAGGGACTGCAGTCCCCTTCCCGGTCCGGAGGATTGGGTGAGCCTCGTGGGCTTCGTCCGCTGTGACCCATGCACTGTGGGACCTCCCGTTGGCGAGGTCTTCGTGGTTTCATCGAGGAGTCCCGTATGATCCTGACGTTACGTGCATCTCTGAGAAATAAACAATAATAATAATGTTATGTGCGTATAGAGTTGACAGCTAATTGAAGCTAAACTTAGTATGCGGATAAACCTAACACGAGCGCGGGTAACTCTATTCGTTGAAGATCCCTCAAGAGAAAGTCGTACAACGTGGCAGAAGAATGGTGAAACTGGTCCAGAGTGGTTGTAAAATTTAATTCCTGGACGAATTGTCCTATTTATTGCTATCATATATCTCAAAATTTCCGTCTTTGAATAAATTTTTCGAATGTCAACGTTCTAAGTCACGAAAATATGCGCAGACACACAACGCCTTTTTTAAAGTACGTTTCCGACATGAAATATTGATAGTCTAGAAAAAAAGACAAAGACATCACGCAAGCCTTTGTTACTTCCCAGTATTTTATCATGTTATTTGCCTACGTGTAACAGTATAAAATTATATACTGCTGCTGTTTTTAACGTTGAAATCTTTTTTTTTCCTACCCATAGAAAGGTAATGGATGTATGTAGCTGCAACGAAGGTCATAAACCTTGGAATTTATTTATTTTTTAATCACGTACAAAATCGGCTATTCGTAGATATACCTATAATACGGTAGTACAAGTACAGTACATATTCCGATAGAGGACCAGTGAGGGTTTCAACAGGGTGACTGGGGATCTTGAAAAATGTTTCAACAGGGTGACTGGGGATCTTGAAAAACGAACATTTGAATAATCTGAAAGTCTTGGAAAAGGCCGCGGCAGAAAATTTGGGGGAAAAAAGGAAAATTAGGCCTACATTAAAACTAAAATATTACGGTGCCCGTGCATCATGCAAGATAGAAAGTTAATTTTTTTTTGCAAGAAATGTAGCCTAAAAATTTTTTAATACTCCCTTACCACAACTAATTTACTCTGTGTATACTTTTTGCATTATAATTAGCAACAAACAACGATAATTTTAAGGTAACAAAAATAACCATTTGACAATGTTATTTCTGGACAGAGGGAGTATATGAATGGCTTCAAGGTTTAAAATCTAAGACAAACAATAGCCTATATGTGTATTTCCCTGAGTAACTATACAGATCAGTTATTTTAACATCAATTTTATGGAGACTAGTGCAAATTAAAATGAGGGTCAAGGGTTGACATCCAAGTTGTGAGCTGCAAGAACCTTGGGTGTAATCCAGGGATATTTTTTTAAATTAAGAGGTACTGTAGTACAGTATAATGGTTTTTTAAAATAATATTCTGATATGTAGAACATACAACTTTTGATGTTCAAAATATTTCCCTGTCCCCCCTGATCTGTTTAAATTAAAAAATTCTATGATTGCTACAAGAACCATGTAGTGATTCTAATTTTTGACTGACTAACAGTGGATTATGAAGCAGACCTAACGTTTGGGGAATAAAATACGAACAACTGATAAAGAGGCTAGGAAAATTTTTTATAACTTCATTATTCTAATTAAATTTATTTTCTATAAACCTTCGTACTTGAACTTTATTTGCAAAAATATTTTGTTCCAATTCGAGTTGCCTTCCGTACCCTACGTGGAACTTCTTTCATGGCCCGACGAGTTCCCTCCGTGTCAATGTCCTTAAGCTCCTTCCTGATTTTATCCATGAGACAATTCACATTTTTTGGACGATAACCATTACTGTACACCTTCCTCTTTAAATTGGCCCAGAAGTTTTCAATAGGTCGCAGTTGTGGAACATTTGGTGGGTTCTGTTCTTTAGGAATGAATTCGATTTTAAGACGTTGCAAATCGCTCAGTGTGTCTTTGGCGTAGTGTGCAGGAGCCAGGTCAGGCCAGAACACAACTTTTTCATTTTTGTGATGTTTTTGGATGAACCTTTGAACTTCCGGTAGACATTTTTGAATGTAAAGTTCTTTAGTCACGGCCAAACCGCTCTTAAAAAACACCGGCGCGCTCATACCTTTCTCGCTAATGGCCAGCCACAACAAAACCTTTGCTGGGAACTTTGTCTTCTCGATAAACTTTACTTTCTCTGGTGTTTCTTTTCCCTCACACTCATAGTACGAGTCTTGTTGCCATTCATTGCCTTCAACTGTAAAATAGGATTCGTCGTCCATCACGCACAAATAAGGTGATTTAGCAGAAAAGTAATTTTGGGACAGCAGCTTCAATCTGGACTTAATCACATTTTGTTGACGTAGAGTAGATAATGGTGCAGATTTTTTGGCTTTTCTAATGATATTCATGTCTCCCAAATACTTTTTGATAGTTTTGTGGTCCACTCTGTACTTACGTCCTAGTTCCCTGTACGACTTTGCACTTTTCCCCGCAGTTTCAGCCTTCAGTTTCGCCCGAACATTGCTAGACTGCAACCCACACTTTCTGCCACTTCCCGGTTTTCTTGTCGTGCTTTTTTTGTTCTCAAATAGTTCAATTGTACGATAAATAAAGGTTTTTTTGAATCCCATAGAGAAAAAGTGACGAAAAATTTCATTTTTGGATTTATCCGGATTTTCAGTACAAAAATTACAAATTAAATTGCGACGATCCAACTCGTTTAACGACATTTTGAAAAATAAGAATGCAAATAGAATAAATGTCTTTATCACGTGAAAAACACACGAGACCCACGTGTGATACACGTTAGTTTCAAATTAATTGTGTTTATTGTTACGGACACAGGAGAGCTTTTAATCTGTTCGTATTTTATTCCCCAAACGTTAGTCATTTTTTTGTGAAAAACCATATTAAAAAAAAAAAACTGGACCTTAGAAATTAGAAGTTAGAACTAGTTAGGTGATGGATTTACCTAACTAAATACAAGCTTAGTTTTGGTATTAAAATATATTCCAGATGCTGGAATCTTTTTAGTATTTTAATTAGAAACTATTTACCCACAATCTAGCTTTCCTAACAACTTTGTTTAATTATAGAACTTGCCCCTCAAGTTTAATTGGCCAGCATTTAATCACAAGCATATGATTAATGTAGCTGAGATGAGATATGGTGATAATGTTAAGGTTTATGTGCAGGATAACCAGGAATTATAGATTAATGAATGGGTATTAATTTAAGGGTAGTGTAGGGAGTAGTTGATAATTAAGAACAAGATGAGGGGAAACAGATTGTGGTGGTTTGGGTATAGTTAGAAAGGCAGAGGATCACAATAAACTTAGTTAGGAAGACTATGAATATGAATATTGGGAAAGGGGCAGACCAAAACATGCAGGGAATTTGTTAAGTGGTTAAGTCATTCACTCATTGGTCTGTTGGTCATTGCTTTAACTTTTAATTACTGGTATTATGAATTACAGGGCCTATTATAATGTTTGTGATAATTTTCCCAAGATTTTCAGGCAATGGTATTTTATTAAATTTAAATGTGATATAAAATCTAGACAAACATACTGTAGGATAGTAAAATGATGGGGAATAGGTAGCCTACTGCTATTCTTCCAAGATGTAGGCTATTAACTATTTGTTCATTTTAATTGTCTTCTTCAAATGTTATAATTACCATCCCTTTCTATCCTGTCTCATTACAACAATATTTAGAGAACTGTGTACTGAGAGTAGTACAGAATGACGGGGAAATAGACCTAGACGTTACTCATAGGATTTGAGTAGGATGGATGAAGTGGAGACAGTAGTACTGGGGTTGCTAACATTAAGGAGAAGATGATGGAAAATAGATTGAGGTAGTTTAGGCATGTGGTTAGAATTGAGAAGAGGACCATACATTTAGAAAAGTGATGAGTAGCCTATGAATTTAGGAGTGAAGAGGGGAAGGGGTAGACCAAAGCAATGCTGGGAACTAGTTATTAGAAAAGATATGAAGGAATGTGGAGTGGATGGGGAGATTACTAAGGATAGGAAGGCTAGTGGAGAAGTAGAACTCGGAAGGCTGACCCCAACATGAGAAAAGGCGTATGGTGATGATGATGATGTACTGAGAGGGCCTAATTTTACCAAATTAATGAAGTGCTGACAGAATCTTGTTATCTTATCATCCTTAAACTAGGCCAAAACTAAGTTTTCCCATTGCCCTTGCCTTACTTAGGGAATTTTCCAGCTTCACAGCTGACTTAATACTGGAAAATGTGCAGTAATTCATTGTGTACGAGACTGGAGAAATTATACAAACCTTACTATGATAAAAGTCAATTAATTATCTACCAATCCTCTTCATTTTGACTATAATACCTTCATTAATCTGAAAAATAAAAGAATTAAATCTCATTAAAATCATTTAAATACCCTAGTAATTGTATTCGATCAGAAGCAAAACAAATTATGGGGTTATGGCACATCATGTCAAAGATTACTAAGCCATTTGATGTAAAGTGATCAATATAATATTACTGATTAATTTTTGGTCTTTGGTACTTTCGATTAAGAACTTGAAAGTGTTCATAAATGCATTAGCATTTTTAACAGGTCATTAAATTCTTTGGTTTTTCTAATTGCAGCAATATTTCGAATGGTTAAAGTAAAATCTTCAATATTTATCGATTATAAATCATATAGTAACTATAAATGGGATATAATTTGAAGTAAGCGGCTTAGTTTTTGTGGAGTTTATGCTTTTTTGACCTTTTTTTTTGTTCATAAATGGTTGGAACCAAATCATCATTTAGGCCTAAGAAATTTGCTTATATACCGGCCCATACCTATTTTCTTAATTTTGCGTTCATTTTAACCGTTATTTCGAGTGAAAACGATTACATAGCCCCCAATCTAAGCTGGAATTTAGAAATATTTGTATATTGAACCAAAAGAATATAATTTTTTTTTGATCTGTCAATGTCGCGTCTGTTCCATTCTTTCGAACGACTTGACTTGGCGTTAATTAACGCGATATAAATTACATTTCAGAGCTCGAATTATTAAGGCTAAATATATTAATGACACCGCTTATTAATACTAACTTCAAATTTCTACCATTCTACTCTTCTTTTACTTAAAAGATCGAAAATAATCTTGACTAATTTATCTTGTAAATACATCTTCGTCCATCTTGAATTCTTATTTTGTTAACTAGCCGAGAAACCGGTTATCTCGTGAACTTGTTTGTCCTCAAGGATTTAAAGTAAATCAAATATGTTTTAGATGTATCATTTTTATATATTCTTACTTTATTATTAAAACTCTTTAATTTAATTTAGGCACAATTTTAATATTTTATATAAAGAATTTTACAAATTTCACAAACAGGGATTCGAGATTATTTTGTTACCAAGTTTTATGACATAAAATTCGTGTTTATTTTTTTATCCAATTTTATTATTTATACTTCATGATAAAACTTTTGAAATAATTTATTATTTTGAAACTTAAATTAGTGTATTAATATTTGGGGTTTACAGTAATATAAAATTTCTTAAGAAATGAATGTTTGTTTCTATTTTCTGGTTACCTACCAAAATATTTACGATAGGCACGAAAGGTGAAAGATGCGCGATTGATGATCAACAAGAATAAAGCCTAAAATCTTGCTAAAAACATATACTTTACCATATTAGGAATGCAAGGCGAAGAACTAGAATACAATGTTTTCTATCAAAACCTGCAGGTTAGTGTAAACAAGGTGTAAAGTACTGTACTGTCAGCTGAAATTATCATAGCCTACCCTAATACCTGCTAATACCAGCTGATCCTCGCTACCTGGCCGCCTGGCCCCTGGGATTACCGTACTGAAAATTTTCAGATTACCTGAGAGGCTGAGACATACAGACTCAGTAGGCTACCTTTTGTAATCTAACTCTTTGGCTCCAGTTATTTTAGCCCATATCCTCAAGAATTTGGTACCATAGGCTAGAGTCTAGGCTATTTACATCAAGGCCTACCAAAAGACCCCAGGCCCAGCCATGGTCATCTAGTATAGGTAATAGATGATGACCATGCCCCAGCCCAGCAGCTTTAAAAATTGATAAATTAGCTTAGGTTAGGCATGGCCATCTACGGTATTCTATCCGTACGAACACAGTTAACAAGGTTAACTCATTGTTACCATGTAATAACACCGTCCTGTGCACTGCGAGTGTGATCATACGGATAGAGTACTGTCTAGTAGACCATGGGTTAGGTTAGGACCTAAGTTATTAGGCTATAGGTCCGAACCTCTAATCTGTGCAGGTCCGAATGGTAATGGTTACATCCATGCACACCCAGTTTTTTAAATGCTGTAGGTGGATGTATAAGTAAAGTAACACAACATACAAATCCATAGAATAATAATTATTTTATTTCTGATGTCATGCAGAATAAATTCAAAAAGAAGTTTGACAAGGTGCAGGAACACTGCTGGCTGCTGTGCATTCCATCCTCAAAAAGTCTAAGAGGAATCGAAATAACTGCAGAATTCATAGGTAGGATAGCCTAAATAAATTATAAACAATTTTTTAAAACCTAATTTTTTGTTGCACATTAATATTGATCATGTTTGATTTTTAATTTTTTAGATAACCATGTGTTCAAAACATCACCTTATTTCCAAGGGTAAATACTTCTAATTTTTTTTTATAATTACAAAACTGCAAGCATAATACTAAATATTCCATACAATTGTAAAAAGTATGGTCAACATTCCATACTTTATAAGTCTATTAAAAATTATAATG
>JAQGBM010001006.1:0-11633 GCA_034698405.1 Symphylella vulgaris | reverse complement strand
GGTTGGGGAACGCTTCCTTGAGTGCTTGTCGTGACGACATCGGAAGGAGTTCCAACGCCGATGCTGTTAAAGGCGACGAGGTAGATGTATCTACTTCCGCACTTTAGATTCTCGAGATTGTAGGAAGAGGCTTCCGGTCCGAGATTAACTTCTTTCCATTGACCTCCTTCGCGCTTGTAATGGATCGTGTAGCCTAAAAGCAACAAGCACTGAGTTAATAAAACTAATTTAAGTGGTTTGTGGTCTAACAATATTACTGACCGTCAAGTGATGAAAACTTGTGATCGCCCTGTTTCCAAGACAAGTGAATTGAGTCTTGGGTCAGAGTCAGAATTTTGAGATGAGGGGCCAGGGGTGGAACTGAAAATTATTTTAATAAACATACTAAGTAAAGCATGTCTTTAATATTATTTTATTTAAGATAAAATTAAACCTACCCATGACAACGAGAGAATAAGTGACATGATCTTGTCCAAAGTCATTGTGCAAACTGCAAGTATAATTTCCAGAATCCTCTCTTTGAACATCTCTAATCACGAGGGTTCCATCTTGGAGAACGTGACTTCTCCCTCCTTCGTTCACTCCCTGTTTTCTATAGAATTTTAATAGCAATTACCAAGTTTATGAAAAGTTTCAACTATACTACGAACTATGAAGAAAAGTTTGATTACCCATAAGTCCATCTTCGAACAGGTTGAGGTTTTCCTACAGCTCTGCACGGTAGTCGAACCTCTCTTTTCCATGGTGTCGAGATTTTGTCGTCGAACGAAACAACAGCTGGAGAATCTAAAAATAGTTTTTATTCGTTTAATTTTTCTCATTTAATAAAGCACACAATTTAGACGCAGTATTTTTTTATTACCTCTTGGTCCATTGATTTCGATCGAGATCTGTTTGGACTTCGCTCCTTCGCCGACGGTTGTGGAGGCAGTGACCCAGAACTCGTACCTGCGACCCGTTTTCACTCCTCGTATTTCGTAAAGATTTACGTCACTGCTGATGTCACTTCGTTTGGCTTCCTAAAATTCCGTGAATATCAGATAAAACTTAGTAAAATCGGAATACGATTAAGAATTGTTCTGTCTTACTTGTTCTGAAGATTCCCTGAAATATACGGAATATTTTCGAATGACTCCATTCGGTTTAGCCGGTTGCTTCCAAACAACCACTACACTGTCTTGCGAATCCTGGAGAACTTTGATGTCAGCAGGAGCATCGGGAGCTTAAAAAGTATTTAAAATTTGGTTTGTCTAGAAATGTAACAACATTTTAAACCCCTTGTAGCAAAACTTGCATATTACCATCGTCCAGAGTCTGGCAGAAAACATAGTCGCTAACTACACCGTCACCCGCATTCGTGTAAGCGAGAACTTGGAAGCTGTAGTTTGTGAATTTGTTGAGGTCGCTAAAAGTCCATTTCGTTCCTTCTGTCACGTTCATAGATTTGGATGCAGAGCCATCTGATTGAAATTATACAGTCGAATATTAAATACGAACATATGCAAAATTTTACTAACTTTTTACAATAAAAATCTTATTTAGGGACAATTTACCATAAATATTTTGGTTTGAAGAAAATAAAAGCTTGTATCCTCGAAGAATTCCGTTCATTGAGTGAGTGGAAGGTGATTGCCACGTCACATGAATGCTCTGTGACGTCAGAGTTGTACATCGGAGCTCTTTGGGTGATTCTCCCGGAGCTAAAAAAAACAATTAAAATACTAAATTATTAGAATTACGGTACATTTCCTTTCTTAAAAAATAAGGAACGTAGAAATACCACCTACTTCCTTCCGACGTCATGGCAAGAACTTCCATCGAAGCCGGACCACGGCCCTGATCATTGTAGGCCTGGATGGTAATGACGTAAGGAGTGAACTTGTGCAGTCCCCCAATGATCATTGAGAGTTCGGATCCCGAATCGCTGGCCAAATGAAGAGACTTGTAGGTTAAGGGATCTTCCGAATCCCTTGGTTTGTATCCGACATAGTATCCCCGGATTATTCCATTCCAATCTTCGTCCCTAGGGGGCTATAGATAAAGAATTGATGAGATTAGCTTCTTACGTGATTCATAATAAGCAAGTCATTACCTGCCAAGTAATCTTGAGAGAACTTGCATCAAGGACATTGACTGTCACCCCTTCAGGAGGTCCAGCAGGTGCTAAGGAAACAAAATGGAGAATGGAATGAGATAACTTTTATCCCTTGACTTGAATTAATTTTTTTCTAACCTTCTTCCGTAGTTGTTATTGTGATGATGTCACTGTATGAACTCGTTCCTTCCTTATTCTGGGCCGAAATTCTGAACTGGTAAGTGGTCGCCGGAAAAAGGGCTTGTACAGCAGTTGAATTAATACCTCCACTCACAGTGGTTTCGGGAATTCTTTCGTCCCAAGAAACTAAAATTAGAAGAAAATTCGTAATTGTTATCCCCGATCTTTTTTCTTTTTCTTACCTCCCAGTGTTTTGTATTGGATGATGTATTTGGTGATTGGTGAATGGCCATCGAATGGAACGTTCCATCCCAACTGAACCGAACGTCCATTTGTTGAAAGAGCTCTGAAGTTTCCGGGTGTGTGAGGGGCAACTGAAAAATTACGATTTTGAATGAGAACTTCAAAATGGACGAAAACTGACATACTTCGTATATACCTTGAACTGTTATGAGGAACTTTGTGGTGACTTTGCCAAATGGATTTATGGCAGTGCAGGTGTAATTGCCACTCGTTTCGGGAACTGATTCGGCAATGTTAAGTGCTGACACCGTCAGTTCGTTTGCTGTTTTCGTCTTTGGTTGCTCGACCAACGGAATTCCGTCTTTGTTCCAGATAATGTTGATCGGCTGATCTCCCCTAGCCTTGCATTCAATTGACACTGGTTCTTTCAAACGGGTCATTAGTTCTCGACCCATTGTCTCCATCATAGGGGCAACTGGAAATAAAGTTCAATGTACCATGTACATTAAAATGGGGAGATGTTTAAAGCCTAGAGCCTTCTTAAGGTTGGTCTAAGGTTAAAGTGTCTACTCTGTAATTACCTTGAACGTCTAACTTTATTAGTGTCGTTATTCCTTTTCCAACTCCGTTGCTGACCTTGCACACATATTTTCCATCATGCACCTGCGAAGCGCGGTTAATAGAAAGAGATCCATTTCTGTGAATAGTAACTCCAGGTAGTAGAGAAGCATCTTCTACTTCGTGATCTAACAAACAATCAACATTTTACTTAAATTATTGTTCCAATTATGAAACCAATTAGTACTTACGTACAGACCACGAGAGTGACAAAAAAGTGCTACGTACCTTTCATTTTCAACCACTGACTGACAGGTTTAGGAAATCCTTCTGCTTGGCAATTTAGCATAACCCTTTCTCCTCTGGCTACTTCCGTATTTTGTGGTTTTTCTATCCAATCAGGAGGTACTGAAACGAATAACCGTACTTTAGTTATTGTTGAAATTTATATAAATATGATTTACTTAATTACTTTGCCAATTACAAGGGACATGAACAAATTAAGGAAAAAATGCGGGTTAAAACGAAATCTGAATCTCTTTTAAGTTCTAACTTATTTACCCTTTACTTTCAAAGAGGCTGAGCTGGATGCAATGCCAGCAGCATTAGTTGCCGTGCAAGTGTAGGTACCCGTGTGGTGAGTGGAAGCGGAATCAATAGACAGAATGCTCGAGTAGTCATCGAACATTCGGGATGTGGCGCCTTGGGGTATTGCCGATTGGCCATCTTTGGTCCACGTTATGTTCAATGGAAGATCCCCTCTACTAACTATACACGAAACTCTAGCCAAAGTCCCTTCTACTATCTCCTCTTGGAACGAAAACGGAACTATTTTGGGAGGTACTGTAAAGAGAAACTGACTTCAATTACCATTCACAACCAAAGAGTCGTATGTTGGGTGGCAGCTGCTCTGTTCTTGGCCAAACACGTGTAGTTTCCGCCGTGACTCTTACGAACTTGGGAAATGGTCAGAATGCTGGAATATTCGTCAAGAGACCGGGTGACAATGTTCATGTCCCTTGCAATGGGCCGACCGTCTTTGAGCCACTCGATTTCGAGAGGTAAATCTCCTTGATAAACTACGCAAGATAGCTGGGCCAAAACACCCTCAAATACGTGTTCACCTCTAAACGCGAATGGAACTATCTTTGGAGCGACTGAAAAGACAAAATTAAAATTTTTTCCTTCCACTAAGTCGCAAATCATAATTATTTATTTTTCTACCCTAACTTAAATATTTTATGGGGGAAAATTTGATGTAACTCTTCATAGCAAATTTCTCTGGCTCATTTCAATTACCCTGAACTAAAAGTTGAGCCGTGTAGCTGACAGTAGCGGCCATGTTGCTCACTAGGCAAGTATAGTTTCCTGAATGTCGCGAGGTGACACTTTCAACGCTTAAAGAACTTGCGTGTGAATCATATTGTCTAATAGAAACGTCCAAATCAGAGTTAATCTTTAATTTGTCTTTTAACCAGACAAACTGGATCGGTAAATCTCCCTGACTGATGGCGCAGGTGATATGAGCCCTCATTCCCTTGAAGTTCTGGTCGTCTTGGAACGTGAAGGGAATGATCTTTGGCGGAACTGGAATTAAGATAGTACGATCAGATTAGTAGCAACAATTACCGTTGACGGACAATGGCGCAGTGTGGGAAACTGTTGTAGCTTCGTTGGTTGCGCTGCAAGTGTAGTTGCCATTGTGCCGAGGACTAAGACTGGCAATGGCAAGAATGGAAGAGTATTCGTCCATGTTACGAATGGTGATTGCCAGCTCTTGGTTTCTAATGCGATGCCCATCTTTAGTCCAAGTTATTTTAATGGGTAGGTCGCCTTCACTGACGACACATTGAAGTCTGGCTCTGGTTCCTTCACGAATTAAATCTTCTTGGAACCAGAATGGAGTTATCTTGGGGGGAACTGTAATTGACTTCAGAATTTAATACCCTATTTAAATGTTTTTTGTTTACAAAACCTGGGTGCTACTATGAGAAAGTTTAAAAATAGGCTACTTGTAACTAATACGTTAATCGGGCACATTAAATTTGTCATTTCATATATTGCAAACTCACCCATTACTGCTAATTCTAGAGTAGCTTTTGCTTGCTTGTCCTTATCCCCTGTTGCTATACAACTGTAGTTTCCAGAATCATCAATTTTGCTTATGGATTTTAGAATCAAACTTCCATTCGCATAAACCTTTTGATGAAACTGGTTTGGAAGAGTGTCATAACCTTTATTAAACATTCAGCAAATCAGGCTTTAGAGATATTGATATTTTTTACATCTACTTACTTTAATTACCAGAACCGTACATACCTTTTTTCCAAACATATTTATGAATTGGATACCCATAGACTGGACAAGATATGCTTATTGTCGTTCCTGTTACAGCAATGATTTTCCTGTGTTTTCTTGATCCGATGTCACCTACAAATGTTAGTTACCGTTACCATGACGTTTTTCATTTAAATAGTGCTAGTCATTTTAAACATCTATAGATTCTATACCATTTACGTTAATTCGTTGTTCGAAGAATTCTTGTCCAGCGTTATTTGTTGCCGTGCATCTAAGTACTCCTCCATTCTGGATACTCGCATTCTTTATGTTGAGTCTGCTAACGACTTCTCCAGACTCGTAAATCGACGTTATCAATCTGTCGTCGAACTTTGTTCCTTCTAGACTCCATTCCACTTTGGGTATTGGATGACCCTTAGCTCGACATTCTAATTGAATAGTCTCTCCAGGGTTAAAGGGTTCATTGGGAAAACTTCCAGCAACGCTTGGTGGAATGTCTGCCAGAAACAAATAATTTTGTGTTACTTGCTATGAAATGATCTTCCCTTTATTTTTTTGCTCGGTACCTCCGATTTTAAGAGTGACCTGAGCCTGTTGACTCTTCATTCCATCCCTCACGAGACACTGATAGACCCCTCGATCGTCCACCTGGATGTTGGACAGAAAGAGAGACGTCCCCTTGGATTCGATTTCACGACCATTCTTCAACCACGTGACCTGCTTCGATCCGAGTCCGTTCGACACCTTGCAGTTTAAAGTTGTAGACTGACCTACGTCAGCTGTGATCGCCTCTGGTTCGATTCTAACAGTCAGTGGAACTGGAAAATATGCATTTTTTTAGTTAATTAATTCAAAGTTAAAATTAACTTATGACAAATTTTACCGGAAACGGAAAGGACTGTTTCGCTCCTCGTAGTTCCGTATCCATTGTCGGCTATGCAGACGTATGCACCCTGGTCCGACACACGAACGTTTTTGATGACGAGGATACCAGGCAGGATCTGGACCTTGTTCGAATCCATCATATCTTCTAGAACTTCGCTTTTTCTTTGCCATCTAGGAAAAAAAAATAAGATCTTACTTTGGGAAATAGATTAAATTAGGAAAGAGATGAAATTACCTGAGGTTGGGGGTCGGGTGACCCTGAGCTAGACATGGTATAGTAACCGTTTCGCCATCTCTAACGTCCACTGATGGTTTGTGGTCTGCCATGCGGGGTGGAACTGTTCCTTGGGGAACTGAAATAACAATTATTATGTTAAAAACAGTACATAGTTAGTATTTACTATTTAGTAGTAAATGATTTACTTGTTACGTGAATTCGTCCAGAAGTCTTGCTAAGAATGGTTTCACCAGTCAGTCTGTTTACTGTCTGACACCTGTAGGTGGAGCTAGAATCAGAAGCTGTAACGTCAGAGATGTAGAGTTCGCCGGAAGTTACGGCCGTGAATCTCTCCTTAAAATCTGGAAAGTTCAGTTTAAATTAGTTAAAAATAATAATTTTTAAGGTTGCATAATAAAACTCCCAGCACAAAGTAATACAACTTGCCAAAATCATCCGTTATTCCGTGAAAAGTCTGTTCGTCTTGGATCCATCCTGAAACGGTGACGTAATCTTTGACGATCGAAGGGACGTGACAACGAATAACGGCAGTGTTTCCAGAAATGACGTAGGCGTCATAAACGTCAGGCTCAATATTCTGCAACAGAACTGTTTCAGGGTCAAAAATGTCAATTTACTCGTATAACCGAATGTCCGATTTTATTTTTTGTTGAATGACGTACCTGCTCTGACGTGGACGTCACTGCTGACGGCCACTCCTTCGGAGTTGGACGCGACGCACCGATAGACGCCTCCGTGAATGTCTTGGCGAAACTGATCGGAACGGAATGCCGGAAACACGAGGGTCGCATCGGAAGAAATCTGACGGAGGCCGCTCACAACCGTGACTGGCGAGGAATCGACAAGGGTCCAAGTTACATTAGGGTTTCCGGAAGCGGAGCAGCGGATCTTGGTTCCAACAGTGTTTGAAAATTCTACTAGGTTTGGGGGTTCTTCAATAAAGACTGGAGCTCCTATTTCATCTGAAAATAAAAACTTTTAATTGTTGGAAATACGTAACGTAGTACCGATCACTACCGGTAGGCGGTACAGGCTCGCACGAGTAATTCTTTTGTATGACATCATTAGTCTAATATTAAGTAGAAAATAATACAGTAATCGAACCTAATCTTTAATAAGAAAAAGAGTTCCATTTTTAATAAGGTTAGTGGATAACCGGTAACCTTACTATTAGAAGACATTAGCTGCGTTTTCGCGAGGGCTTGTGGTAGCCGTTTTGCTATACACTGAGAACCCCGGGGGATGTTGTTTTGAAGTGACTATTTCGATTTCGAAGCATGCTGCATTCCCCTAGAGTTCTCAGTGTAGCAATTAAACGACTCCCACAAGCTCTCGCGAAAACGCAGCTAACTTATTACGTTAGTCAGTGTTGATTCATTGATTGATAAGTTTGTAAAAATAAATATAACATCAGATTAAATTAAGCATTACTAAAGCAGGGTTTCAACCTGCTACATTGTCACTTGTCAGGTAATTTACAGAAGTAGATCTACTCTGTATGCTCTTACCCCTCTACAGTCTACACTCTAGTTTTAATTTGTTTCCATTTTATTAAAATGGATATGTTTTAATTGAAATAATATAAGCAAGGTACCGGGTACATCAAATATCAAAAGTGAAGAATGTAACTAAGTTAATTGATTATTTAACTCTAATTACAACAATAATAACTTTATAAGAAGTAAATGTTAAATACTACAATAGAGAACCAAAGTCCCTACGTAATTCAACTTCCTCCCGTTCCTTGTTGTCAAGGGGATTTGCTGCAAGTCTTGCGCACACGCCGCTGTTTCTGCTACAGCTTTCTGCTGCTCGATATAATAAAATAAAAAACAACTACCTGGCAAAGTGTTGTGTGCCTTCGTGCGATAATGTTTATAAAAAAAAACTCCGGAATTAGTTTCTATTACGCCCCTATTTTAGATCAGCTGTGACAGAATTTCGTGGACTACAGCAGACTGCACTGCATCAATGAACTCAATTTCTGCTTTCATAATCCCCATGGCAACGGTGGAAAATTAACAGGATGTGACTTACGACTTTGGTTCTCTATTGCAAAAACGGTAATTTGCGGTGACTATACTTCCCATGCTAAATTTTTGACTTTTCCTTGTCCCTGACTCCCTGAATTCCTCGTATTCCTTGTGTAAGCTATGTGTGGCTGGAAGCCTAGGCTACACTAGGATTTCGTTATCCAGATAACGAAATCTGCTTGAATGAAGTCTGATTGTGTAGCCGCGCGTTATATATTATCCCGATGTTCGATATCCGGATATCCAAGTATATTTCCCGATATCGGGATAACGCGCGTCTGCACGATGATTTCAAGCAAATTTCGTTACCCACGTACCCACCCAGAGTATTCTAAAGAGAACTGTGGCTGCGTTCATCGAACATAACGTCAGGGTAACAAGGGGGGGGGGGTGGGTGGGGTTGAGGTCGAAAAAAGCGTAACGTAATTTGTGATGTACTCGTACAGCTCCTAACTCAACTCAGTTTGGATACGATAAGCACGTGCAATTTGGCCGACCCCCTCCCCTCCCCCTTGTGCTTTATCATGCTCAATTGATAAACCCCCTCCCCCCTCCTTTTCTCGCACGTGATTTATGGATGGCCCCTATGGTGATGTCACCGATTATCAATAATAGGGAACTTTAAAAAAATAAATAATGAGTTTAATTGGTTAAAACATTGATTTTGGTAATGTAGAAACATGCTACGGGGATACAACAGTCAAAAGTGTCTTATTTATTTGGAAATAACGATTTATAAAACAAGGTTTTCAAAAAGCGCGAAAATGACGTCAGGAATGTGTGACGTCACAATAACTATTTTCTCTGTTATTGACGAAAATATTTATTCTATTACTATAAATTTTTGTATTTATTATTTGAATTAGGTAATAATGTTAATACTATCCTTACAATTCAATAAAAATGGCCCTAATACCAAAATCTAGCTGATTCACACACTTGTGACGTCACATACTTTTCTAAATCAGCTGATGGCAGTCGTTGTTTTAATTATTTTTTTCCGGCAATAAAATGATGCTTTAAAAAAAAAGTAATCGCGTAATATGATATTATTAAGGTGTATCTTTATATTAGTGGAATAAAAAAAAATTGTTAAAGTCCCCTATTCAATCACAGGATTTATAAAGCTGTTTGTAAATTCAGCTGTTTGTAAATTCAGCAGGAGTCATAACGAATGGACGTATAACAAAAATATACTTTTGAAAAAAGACAAAAAAGGGACATATTTAAATAATTGAATTAAATTTATGATCTAACTAACTTTAATTCATGTTACTTTAAATCTAAACTTTTTTTGTCGGTATTAATTCAAAAGTTTGTTTAATAAACCAATTTCCTGGTTTTCGTTTTGTGCTCAATAAGGGAAGTGATTAGGTTGACGTACAAAAAAAAAATTCAGAATTTCAATAGAGAATAATATTTTACTTTAATTATATAATCGATCGTCTAGTAAATTACTCGATAAATCTTTCATCCTCAGAGGAATATTAATAATTGCTGGCAAGTATTTTATTTTTTATATTTATTTTATTAACAATATCTCTATAATTATATTATTACAAATTTCATAATAAATAAATAAGAAAACTTTATATATAAGCATTTCTACAATAATTAATTTGCTAGTAATTAACTTTAATTTTACAATTCGCGTAGGAATTATATTTACTCAAATTTTCTTTTAAAAATGTCGGGAGGTTTCACCCCCGCGGGCACCTGCAAAATAATAAGAAACGTACTATAGACTATTTTGCCGGGGTTCATCATACTGGTAACGGCATGCCCCTATCCGTCGTATAAAATACACTTCCGGTCATGGTAAAACGCCATATAAAACAAACCGGAAACGATTAGCTCATGTGCAGATAGATGCGCAATAGCAACTTGTTTACACTGGCGAAATAGTCTATAGACATGTGCGCGAAAACAGGTTCTAGATTTTTACTGATCATGACGTCATGTAATTGTTTTTCTTAATTTGAAAATTTTAGTTTAACAACAAGGAATATAAAGTTACCAATGAAATTTGGAACGACAGTCTGTTCTTGGTCGTATCGGAATTGGGAGGTATCGCAGGTATCGTTTTTGGAATATCGATTTACACAGGTATCGATATGGGTTTCGATTTCGTCTCTGACGTCACGAGAAAAATCAAGGAAAAGTTACATCATCATTTAGAGAAAATCGAAAAGCTAAGATCATCAAGCGTTGTTCCGTTAAATGACGACAATCGATACATCTTTAGGCGCAGATATTAAAGTGTATGTAGCATGATAAAATTAAGTTTACATATTATTATG
Organism: Symphylella vulgaris; assembly: GCA_034698405.1. Classification (NCBI taxonomy): domain Eukaryota; kingdom Metazoa; phylum Arthropoda; class Symphyla; family Scolopendrellidae; genus Symphylella; species Symphylella vulgaris. Next base: position 863 of record JAQGBM010001006.1, on the reverse strand, counting down.
TTCCCCCTTCATAGGCCTCTGGAGTGGAATTTTTTCAAAAATTCCACTCCAGAGGCCCCAAAAACAAAAGGTTTTAAGAAAAGCTCAGTGTGATGTCATTAGTTCGTACCATTAAAATTCAGTTTCCTGAGCACCAACTGTGGCAATATCGCGATATCAAAATGGCACAGACACCATGATACGATATCTCACCAGTTGGCAATGTTTAAAATTCACGGAACCGAATTTAAAATTCATGATGACGTTACACAGCTCACTTTGACGTCATATGGTTCAGGAGGCATTTTTTTGGAGTGGAATTTTCGAAAAATTGGAAATGCATCATGAAAGGGGCAACACTGTACACATAATAATTATGTAAACTTCATTTTCCATGCTACACACACATTTTATACGTATTAGAGAACGTAAGTTACACATAACGCGAGTAACGTACGTATAACGCGAAAGTATGACGTCAAAATGACGATTATTCGAGCTTTCAACCAGTGACTTTGCTATAGACTGACGTTATACGGTATTATGGTTTCAGTTTCACGTTATGTGCAACCGGGGGGGTGGGGGGTGTAACGTATGTCCTCTATTGCCATGTGGCATCAGAAGCAGGTTAACCTCAAATTGGAGCACGAAAGAAATTGGTATCTTCGTAACCCTTGGACGAAAATGTACATATGATACACCATAATTTCCGTCTTGCAAAAATCTATTCGAAAATGTAAACAAAATATGCGGTATCGTCGTAAGAATTCGCAAAATATACGAATATACACAGTACATCTCGAATATTTTTCGAATTCGTGCGACGACACCGCATATTTTGTTTACATTTTCGAATAGATCTTTGCAAGACGGAAATTAGGAAA
>JAQGBM010001005.1:0-11633 GCA_034698405.1 Symphylella vulgaris | reverse complement strand
CTAGTTCAAGAATATTTAAATATTGCTACGGATTCTGCTCCGGGAATGAGCAGACGATAATAAAATCAAGCGATATTATTTTTTTGGCGCGCATGCGCGCCAAATTTAATATTTTTACAAAAGTATCTTTCTTTAGTAAGCACCCCTTATTTTACGGCATCTAGCATATTCGTTATTATTATTTACGTATAATTATGTATGGTTGTATGTACGTATCATGTAATTCAGGTTAAATTGCAATTACGTGTTTTTTAATACAGTAGAACCTACTTTTGTTTTAGGAATTAGCCTATGGAATATAACATATCTGTATCACACATCAAAGAAACATCCGCAACTAGCAGCAGCAAGGGTCAAGTAGAAGACCACAGTCCTCAGAAAATTCACACCTGTTATGTCTGTAAAGCCACTTTCAGGTATTCTATTGCACTTAAAAAACACTTAAAGAAACACAGGTTTGACGTTAATGAAATGAGTAGAGACAAGATACAACAGGCGCATCTTGACGTTAGAGTTTTAATGAATACGGCTACTCTGGATATTCGAGATTCTGCCAACACAGAACCCGTGGGACCTCCTGATGATGGCAATAGCTTGACCAAAAGTTTAGAAAAAGTAGCAATAGCGGATTTACCGGTGGAGCGAAAGGGTGATCAAGCCCTTCCTGGCATAGCTAAAATAGAAGCCGCTATATCCTGCGACGTCCAGTCTTTCAAATGTGATAGGTGCTTTTTGTCGTTCAGACATTCTTTTAGCTTGCAAAAGCATCTACTGTCGCATTCTCGAGTAGACGGTTTAGGTACCGATAATGCGAAGGCTTCCGAAAACGTGCAGGAGTCGTTCAAATGCGATAAATGCAGCGCGACATTCGAGTACGTCGATCAGTGGAAAACCCACCTTCAAAACCACGGTAATAATTCCCAAGATGAAGAAGCCGGTATGCCCAAGAAAACAGTTAGTAGAGGCAGATTAGAAACCATTTTCAAATGCAATGATTGTAATGCCACTTTTAGTTCAATTTATCTGCTAAAGGATCACGCTCAAACACATGGGCTGAACTTGCAACAATTACAGAGTAAACGGGAAACTAATCCGAAAGAAAGGATTATAGAAATTCAACCTAGAGATCGGATTATCCAACCGAAAGATGGGGTTATGGATTTAATTCAACCGCAAGATAAGGTTACCGATTTAATTCAACCAAAAGTTGTAACTGATTTAATTCAGCAACCCCTAGTTGTTTCGGACACCATTAAGAAGGACCAAAATCATCCCTTCAAATGTCATCATTGTCCCAGGACTTACAAGATCGAATTTCACCTAAAAAAGCATATTATGGATCACGTGAACCAAGAACATCAGTGCCCACACTGCGACTTATCCTATTCCACCCTAGTTCGTCTGGAAAAGCACTTGATTCACAGCCACTGCATAACGAAGCCCTACAAATGTGAGTATTGCAATCAAAAGTTCAAAACGAAATACCATTACACTGCTCACCAGACTACTTGCAGCAAAGAGTCTCCTTCTAAACAAATGCTCGTCTACAGCTGTCCTTCTTGTGCGAAGACGTTCTCATTTCGTAATACTTTGACCTATCACATGAAGGTGTGCAAGCAATCAGTCATTCAAGGGAATAGTCTTCTAAACCAAGCCCCTGCAGAGAATGTTCAGAAACAACAAACCAATATACCGACAAACGAAGCCCCTATTCCGATAAAACCAGTCCATGGACCCACAAACCAAGTCCCAACTCCGACAAAACCAATCCAGGGACAGATAAACCAAGTCCCTTGCCCCGCAGAGAATGTCACGATAAAGCCAGTCCACGGACAGGACGTAAACCAAGCACCTGTTCCTTCAAAACAAGTTACCCATGTAACGATAGTCCAAGCTCCTTCACTAAGGAATGTGCCGATAAAACCAACCCCTGTGCCATTGAACCAAACACCTGCAAAGAATGTTGCGATAAAACCAGCCCTTGTACCGACAAACCAAACCCCTACAGGGAAATTTCTGAGAAATCCAACCCATATAACGATAATCAAAACCCCTCAAGGGTATCTACAGATAAAACCACTACAGATAAAACCAACACATGTGTTATCTATAAACCAAGCCCCTGCAGAGAATGTTGTAACGATGATACCAGTTTCTGGAACGATAAACAAAGCCCCTGCAGCAAACGTTTCCATGACACCAGTTCCTGAACTGATACATCAAGTGCCTGCAGGGAATGATCCTACAAAATCAGTCCCTGAACAAGGAACTCCTACAAAGGGAAAGGTAACACCAATGAACCCCGAAGAGATAGTTTCCAGCGAACAGACAGAATCAAATTTACAGACTGAAACCCCCGATAATTCCAAGAGTGTTTTTTCGCTAAGCAGTCTGATTGGTCTTAAAACATCCGAGTTCAAATGCGTCCTATGTAACGAGACTTTCAAATCTCTCAGGCGTCTGGAAATGCACGTCATTCACACTCATTACATTTCTAGGCCATACTCCTGTTTGCTATGTGAGAAAAGGTTTAAAGGAGTCGGGTTACTACAGATGCACATGACCCAGCACGAGAAAAAGTCAAGATCTCCAAATTCTTCTCCAGTCTTCACCTGCCATATTTGCAACAAGGATTTCAAGTTCCTATCAAATCTTACGAATCACGTAAGAAAATGTACCAGAGATAACGAAGCCTCGCAGAATGGAGAAGAAATGCCGAGTCAAGCTACAAAAGATCCAAATTTTCCCCAAGTATTCATTTGCCATATTTGTAACCGAAATTTCAAGTATCTCTCTAATCTCACCAACCACGTAAGGAAATGCAGCAGAGAAGAAGCTGCCTCGAATAACCAAACGCCGATTCAAGATAAGAGCCCCAGAGTGCCTTCTAAAGTTCGTAACTACTTGAATTTTAATTTAAGAAAATCTAAACGTGAGAGTGGGGGTGAGACTCAAATAATTCAAACAGAAAAATCGCCCCAACTCGAAGAAACTACGGGCCTAGAGGCTTCTAATAATTCGTCTCAAGAAGTGCTCTTTTCTACGGATCAATTGCCACAGGTTCTGCAATCAATCTACAAATGCCATCACTGTCCAAGAACTTTTACGAAACTTCAGTATTTAACTAAGCACTTAAAGAGTTATAATGGTAAAATATATAGAAGAATAAGCTCTCCACGGGTGGTTAAACAAGAAGAAGAAAAAAACCAAGCTTTTAAATGTGAATATTGTGATATGGCTTTCCTTAATGAGGTCCGCCTTGATAAGCACATCCGCTTATTTCACAAACTGAGGAAAAGTAAAGGAGGCAAAAAGAAGATTAAAGGGAACGAACAAATTAGCAACACTTCATCACACGACAAGCAAGTCAAAGGTTTCTCCTGTAACAAATCGGACCCTAAGATGAAAGATGAACCTGAGGATGACGCAAAAATTCCATTTAAATGCGTTATCTGTAACCGAGGTTTTCAAGTTTCCGAGCATTTGTTTGACCACATGAGAATATGCGTTCAGTCCAACTTAAAAAAGGAATCCTCTAAGCCATTACCTGATTCCTGTTACTTCTTACCTCCTCCAAAAGAACCAACCTCCTCCGATAGAATCATCCGAAAAGAGGGTTCTGTCACGACTAGCGAATTATCAAAGAAGAAACTAGAATGTTTTTACAATTGCTTAATGTGTCCCATTAAATATACATCAGAATTACGAGTGCTTATTCATAATCGCATCCATGGTGGTCTGGCAGAATTCAAGTGTAGTTATTGCGACGAGGCCTATAACAAGACGGGAGACTTGATTATCCACGTGAAAAGAGCCCACGGTCCCGATCAACCTCCTTGGAAGTGCGATCGTTGTGAAGAGGGATTTGATACGGTTCGAACCTTGTGCGTACATTACGAACATCTTCATCCTTCCGTAAGAAAACGTAATTACCGTAAATCCGAAGTAGAGGTGACATCCCCTACCGCAACAAACTTAGAAGCTGTAGAAGCCGAAAAGAAGATAAAGTTATCCATCAGAAGGTTAAACAGCGGAAACTACAAATGCTTGATATGCAAGAAATCGTTCCTGAATGTAGGTAGCGCTAGCGTACACGCCCGTATTCATACTGGGTTCAAACCACATGCTTGTATCTATTGTGAGAAGAAATTTACCCAGGCCAGCCATTACAAAATCCATCTAAATCGAGTTCATGACGATCCCAATCCCTGGAAATGTGCGCTTTGCGAGAAAAGTTTCGGTAAATTTTCTAACTTGTGCGCCCACGCTAGACGGAAGCATCCTGGGCAGAGTCAGTACAGGTTCAGCCAAAGGGTTTCTTCGCAGAACACTCCAGCTGTCGCGTCCCCGAAGAGAACGCCGCAGGAGAAAGACGTTTTTCCCGAAGAAATGCCGCAAGAAAAAGACGTTTCTTCCGAAGAAATACCGCAAGAAAAAGACGTTTCTTCCGAAGAAATACCGCAAGAAAAAGACGTTTCTCCCGAAAAAACGCCACAAGAGAAAGAGGTTTCTCCCGAAGAAATACTGCAAGAAAAAGACATTTCTCCCGAAGAAATACCGCAAGAAAAAGACGTTTCTCCCGAACAAAACATGCAGGAAAAAGACGTTTCCCCCGAAAAAATGTCTCAACTGAAAAACGTTTCTCCCGCAAAACTGGTTCAAGAGAAGGAATTTTCTCCCCGAAAAAAGCCGCAAGAGAAAGACATTTCTCCCGAAAAAATGTCGGAAGAGATAAACCTTTCTCCTGAAGAAACTTTGAAAAGGAATCTGGCTAAGGAAGCCGAACAAATGATTAAAGCCTCCATCAAAAAGCTAAAAAATGGCTATTACCAGTGCTTGGTTTGCAAGAAAAGGTTCCCGACTTCAGCTAATGTGACCGTGCATGTTCGTATCCATACTGGTTACAAACCACACACGTGTATCCACTGTGATAAAAATTTCACTCAGGTCTCGCATTTCAAGAACCATCTAAAACGAGTTCACAAAGACAAGAATCCGTGGAAATGTGTAGAGTGCAATGCAAGCTTCGAAATGTTTGCAAGACTCTGCGCTCACGCTAGAAATGAGCACCCTGGACATAGTCCTCACAGGTTAAACCGAAGGCTTTCTCCGCACCCTCATTACGAACATCTGAATGAAGAGAAAGACACCTCTCCTAAAAAAACGATAGAAGGAAGTGTCAGGGAACAAGTGCCGGAGGCCATAAAGCAAGCTAAGATAATCAAGTTAAAGAGCGGCTTGTATATGTGCAGCATATGTAGTAAATTGCTCAAAAGTCCCAAAGGTTTCAGTGGTCATCTTCGGTTACACGGAAAAATTCATCTAAATAAAGAGAAAGACACATCAGCGGAAAAAACGATTGAAGCAACAAAAGTCCCCGAACAAGTGCCGAAGGCCATACAGCAAGCTAAGCTTATGAAGTTAAAGAGTGGCTTGTATAAGTGCAGCATATGCAGTAAATTGATCAAAACTCCCAGAGGTTTCGGTAGTCATCTACGCTTTCACGGAAAAATTTATGTGAAGGAAGAGGAAGACACTTCAACGGAAAAAACGAAAGAAAGAAATGTTCCCGAACAAGTGCCGAAGGCCATAAAGCCAGCTAAGATTATCAAGTTAAAGAGTGGCTTGTATAAGTGCAGCATATGCAGTAAATTGATCAAAACTCCCAAAGGTTTTGGTAGTCATCTTCGTTTACATGGTGGTTACCCTTATGGCTGTTCCTATTGCAACAAGCGCTTTTTGCAGACCAATCACGTGAAAATGCACGTTGCGAAAACTCACAAAGACATGAGCAACACCTGGTTGTGCGGTTGCGGGAAAGGTTTTGACGAAATGAAGTTGTTCAGATCTCATTTGAAGAGTTGTTCTCAGAAGAATCCTGATCAATCAGAAGTAACGAAGAAAGAGGCTACTCTTGAGAAATTAGATAGAAAGTTGTGGAAATGTTCAATGTGCGATGAACCTTGCGATAATTTGAGGCGTCTGTGCGTTCACGCTAAGCTGAAGCATCCTGGTTATAATCCGTTATATGAGGAAGAAAAATATTCTAAGAGTAAAGATAATTTCCCTTCCAAAGACAGCGATGTCCAAGAAGAAATGGCTATCGATTCGGACAGAAAAATTCTCCCTCCTGTATCCAAGTTTCAAAAAGAAAAAATTCTTCCTTTGATAGAGATAGACCGAAAGCCCGAAGAAGAAAAAGGTAACGCTCCTTCGAGTAAAAATGAACTCACTTTGAAAGAACAAGAAGAAATTGCAATCGATACCCCAAGCCTAAATGATCTCTCTCCGACAAACGAATTTCAGGAAGAAACTGCAATGGATACTTCTAGTACAAATGATCTCTCTCTGAAAGACCAAGAAGAAACCGCTATAGATTCAAGCGGAAATGTTATGCCTTCAAAAGACAAGTTACAAGAAGAAAATGAAACCGATACTTTGAACAAAAATAATCTCCCTGTGAAAGACCAAGAAGAAAAAGCTACTGTATCTTCTAAAAGCGGAAACATTCTTTCTTTAAATGACCACAAGTTACTAGAAGAAAAGGCTATTGATTCCCCAAGCAGAAAAATTCTCCGTTCGAGAGACAAATTACAAAAAGATTCTCCGAAAGACCAGCTTCCTGTGTTAGAAGATGTTTTGATGGAGCAGGAAGAGACTTCCTTAGAAGTAGCCGAAGATAAGGTTATGAAAAATATCGCAAAGTTGTCCAATGGTAAATTCAGATGTCTAATATGCAAGCAACTGTTTGGATTCATGTCGAATGCGAGCGCCCACGTTCGTACGCACCTTGGCGTCAAGCCACACGAGTGTTTTCTCTGCCAGAAAACATTCACACAAGCCTGTCATTACAAAGTTCACTGCCGAAATATTCACGACGAACCTAATCCGTGGAAGTGTAGATTGTGCAATGAAAGTTTCGACATTTTTTGCAACATGTGCTTACACGCTAGAACCGAACATCCCGGACACGATCCCTTCATGCTCAACAGGAGAATTATCACCGACCTAAAGATTGAACTCGTCGAAGAAGAAACACTTGAAGAAGAACCCGAGACCCCCAGCAACAAAAGGGTAACCAGGGGATCGATGAACCAGACACCCCAAACCGAAGAGACTGAGACTGTACAGAAAAAGAGAAGATTGGATAAAAGAATTAGTACCAAGGAATCACAGAATGAAACTCCCCTAGCACAAGAAACTGAACCAAAAAAGCAAAGTTTGGACAAAAAAATAATGAGTACCAATGAATCGCAGACTCAAACACCACTTTCCCGAAAGAAACTCGAAAAAGGTATTACTCAGGACTCAAATAATCAGACACCAGTCGTAGAGGGATCAGCCAAGAGACCAAAAAGACACAGCAAAGACATAAAAAAACAACCCGCTGAGGATGATGATGAAGCAGATGGTAGATATGAGTGTAATGTCTGTTTCCAGAAATTTAAGGCATACACGACAATGTGGATTCACAGGAGAACCCATCAGTCGGAAGCCACCGTATTCAAGTGTACCCGTTGCAAAGAAGATTTTCGTTATTCTTGGCTACTCAAGTCTCATTTGAAAACAGTTCATGGCGAGAGAAAGTCTTGGAAATGTAATACATGTGGTAAAGCATTTGAAAAACTGTTCCAACTGAAGAAACACTCTAGAGTTGATCACGAAGAATGCGTCACTCCCGAACCCGTTTCCCCTTCATCTTCCGAAAAGAAGAAGGATTCCTTGAAGCCAAATAAAATCGGTCAACACAAATGTCCAAAGTGTGGGGAACGGTTTTTCGCACGCTCTGCATTTTGGATGCATCTACACAGATTTCATTCCATCCACGAAGTCTACGATTGCTTTCACTGCAAGCAGCAATTCTCCTTTTCCTGGCTGCTAAAAAATCACTCCAATTCAGTCCACAACGACAAAATGCCATGGAAATGTTTAAAGTGCGAAGCTGCTTACGAAAGATTATCGGAGGTCAAGCGCCACATCAACAAAAACCATCCTGGTTTCAAACAATTCAGGACAGTCATTCCCTCCAAACTGCAACCTAAACCTGGTCGCATAAAATCGCCGGTTCCTCAAAGGGATTTGGATACGAAATCGGCGAAATGTACTACTTGTAGAAAAATTTTTGCGAGCAGGTCTAGTTTGAGGAACCATTTGAGGATCCACGAAAACGTAACGCTTCAAGAATGCTCTAACTGTGAAATGAAGTTTATACGACACAGTCACTTTAAGGTTCATTCATTCAAAGTCCATGGAGATACGTCGCCATATAAATGTAAAGATTGTGGCCAAAAGTTTGCTGGATTCAGAATGCTGACTCAACACATTAAACTGCGATGTCCCGGGCCACCAAAGGAAGGGGAAGCTACCAGCATTATGAGAAAGAAGATCGAACCAACGCCGTCCACCAGTGGAAGTTTTCAATGTTTTCACTGCAAACAGTTCTTCACCCAGGTTAGCAATCTCAAGCAACACTCCATCCAAGTTCACAAAGATTCCAAACCCTGGAAATGTGAACATTGTAACCAAGATTTTGCAAAGATCAGGGAACTTCGAGCTCACGAAGAAACTAGCCATAAGAGTTCTCCGACTGCGGTGTCTCGAAAGACCATTCTTCCGAAACCTCTGAGTCTCAAAAACCTGAGACCGAAAACTCCGAAAATACTCAAGTGTTTAAAGTGCACCAAGACATTCACTTCCCGGAAGCTATTCAAGTTTCACATAAAGGCTCACTCAAGAGGCCACAAATGTGCAAAATGCAATAAGATCTTTACAACTGATGGTAACATGCGAAGACACATGAAAACTTACTGTAAGTAGGCCTAAATTTAAAAGGGAATAAATATAAAATACAACACTGTGATACCATAGACTTTAGTTATAATTTAAAGTTTTCTTTAAAGTGATATTATTCCCAGGAAACTTCTAAGCTTAATCAAATAGTGGTTAAATAGAGTGATAAACATAGATAATTATCGTTCTCTTCAAAGATCCAAATCGAGGAGAAAGTTATTTTAAGTACAAATACGAGAATAGGGTCATCTCATGTAGACAAGCTATGTACAATTTACTATACAGTACTACTATAGCTACTGTACAATTTATTGCTTGTACAGTATTTCTCACATTAAAATTATGTATTCAAATCAAAAATTAAAACAAAAAGGTAAGGTTTTTACAATTTTTAAAAATAGTTTTGTAAAATGACGCTTCAAAAAACATAAAATATTACGTCACGCTAGTGTTGTGAGTCGGTAAATTTACCGTACCCTCAGAAAAAATGGTAAAAACGGTAAAAATCAGAAAGTTTTAATACCACAAAGAAATGAACATCAAAACACCTTTTTTGAAGTAATTAATAAGTTTTGCTTTTGCCTTTCGCAAATTTTATTTTGTTTCACTTATTTTAAATCGTTTTTGCAATAATGCCTCCAACTAAAGATGGTGTTTGGAAATGGTTTAAAGAAATCAAGGATGGAAAAACCAAAATTAAATACAAAATACAATTATACCAGATGTGTAGATACGGTACAACAAATACTTAAAATAAAAGAAATTTTATTTCATGAAACATTATTAGAATGAAAAGTCCACAGTGTCCATCAAAATTGATTAGTAAAAATTTCAAACACCAGTTGTTGATATTTGATAAAAGGCTTTTATACAAATAAAACCATCGACGGTTCGTCGATGGTTTTATTTAGTATAAAAGCCTTTTATCGACAACTGGTGTTTGAAGGCTTTTTCATAGGCCTATTTCTTTTTTTACCGTTATATACTGGTAAATTTACAACACTAGTTACACTACCCTGAAGTTAATTGATCCTTGATACCTTTAACAGTATGTTTTAAAATTAAAAGTGATAGAAATAGTTATATAAGTAATAACTTTTTTCCAAACATTTATTTTAATTCATTTATTTATTTTCTTACACTTTTGGCAAGCCCGAAACTCAGCGAAACTGCACCTCAGCATACTCCTCTCACCCCCATTCAGGGCTGCTTTTTCACAAAGTGTAAAATAAGCTTATTTTTAAAAATTAATAAGTACCGTGGTTAAAAATAAATATAAATTTGGAATAAAATAATAAGTGGAAATTAAGACAAACAAAATAAGTTTTGATGTAAGTTACTTAAACTTTTTTTTAGAGATTCTGTCACTTTAACAAACCCCACCCCTAGCAAACTAGCATGATTGGATGGATCCTTGGTTATTGCATAAAATTTATGCCAGTTTGTGTTAAAAAATTTGTGCCAATTTGTGTTAAAAATTTTAAGTTTGCAGCGCATGATTTTTGAATGATTTTGTACTTACCAAATTTCTTATGCTCATAATTAATTTATTTTCTTTTTAAATTTTAGACAGATGAAGATCCCCCTCATGGATTTACACAGACATTCGTTCTCAAGCCCACGGGTGACACATTCTTTCTACAACACGATAGCTTCAGGTTGGCCCTGCATCACTTAGGTTGAAGAAAACTACAAATTAAAAAATTGCTTAATCACCTGCCTCAAGACACTGTTTATTTTTCAATTTACAAAGTTTCTCGGAAAAAAAATAAATAAAATTGAATAAAATAACAAAGTGAAATAGAATACGTTATTGTTCTTTTTAAAAAAATAACATTGTCATCAAATAAAACTAGAAAAAAAAACATCAACTCCTAAAGTAATTTTAAGGATAAATATTAGTAAATTTTTCGAGACGTAAAGTACCACCATATGGAAGTTGCCTTTGGATTAAACCTGATATCTGCGGATTTAATTATATTAATTGATTTGAGCTAAAGTTTTGGAAAAAAAAGTGGCTGGATTTTTCAATTTTTTTGCTTTTTTTATTATTTTGAAATGTAAAAAAAATGGAACGTCAAAAAAAAAGTGACTAGTCTGTTAATAAAATAAAAAAAATACGCTAATATCCAGCTTTGTGTTACGAGGCAGGATCAGGTCAGTTCAGAACACTGTTACATGAAAAGACAAACGATAATTTGAGCTGTACGACATTTATGCCAAAATAAACAAATTTTTCTATATTTTCTAGTCTTAAAAAATTATTTTAAAGACGGATCGTGAATGAAAGGGAATTCCCAAAACAAAAAAATTTACAAGTATCAAGAAAATTTTGAATTTTTTTTTTCTAAGACAAGAGTAAACCCTTCTGATGGGATTTCTGCTTTACAAGAGATTCACAGTTGAAATTCTGGAGATACGGTATACGATCCAGAAGTTTATTGGTTTATGGAACAAATAATAGCCTATTTCGCTTAACTTCAGAACGTATATATCTCTGGAATTTCAACGGTGACCTAGCTAGCTATCATTTTTTTAAGAAGAAATATCTTCATATAGCCTAAGGGTTTACTCTTAGGTCCGGGTGCATGGAAGGAGGGTTATCCTCAGGTTGGCGCACGAAAAAAAATTATTATCTTCGTAACCCTTGGACGAAAATGGACATGATACACCAAAATTTCCGTCTTGCAAAGATCTATTCGAAAATAAAAACAAAATATGGTGTCGTCTCACGAAATCGAAAGATATTTGAATATACAGTAGGCTATATCTCGATTATCTTTCGATTTCGTGCGACGACACCATATTTTGTTTACATTTTCGAATAGATCTTTGCAAGACGG
>JAQGBM010001004.1:0-11635 GCA_034698405.1 Symphylella vulgaris | reverse complement strand
ATAGACGGAAATACAGCACTCCACCTAGCCGTTCGTTTTCTGTGGGAAAAGAACCATGACGTCATACAGTTCCTATTGGATAAAGGAGCAGATCCCAAGATTCCTGATGATAAGGGCAGAATCCCTATCTTTAATCTTCCACCGAGATTCTTAACTTCAAACAAACTTCAGAGCTTAAAACATTTTGAAGTGCTTTTGAATCATCTTGGAACAAACCAAGAAACCAAAGATCGTTATAAGAACGGAGAGTGCAAGTTATTGCATTTTGCTGTTGAAATTTTAAACAGTGAATCGTTGCAAATGTTACTCGATAATTTTGAAGGTAACGTGATGGACGTTCGAAGCGATAAAAAAATGTTTGAAAAAACTCCCCTTATGACCGCTGTCGAAATTGGAAAACATGATACTTGTCAATTGCTCATTGATAAAGGTGCCGACGTAAATGCAAGAAACTCTTTCGGCTACACTGCACTTCATTACTCAGTGTATTACAACCGTCCAAAATGTCGTGACATTTTAATAAAGAATAAAGCGGATCCAAACATTAGATCTGATTCAGGTCGAGACGTTTACGTATTGGCTTGTATTAAGAACATAGAGTTTACGGATGGAGCCAAACCATCTAAACTTGTACAAATTCAAGAAATGAAAGGAGCCATTGCCATATTAAAAGAAAGAAATTATAAAAAAGGATTTAATCAGTGGAAAGAAGCATTAGGCGCTTGTAGGAAATACAATATAAAAGCGAGTATGGAACTTGTTCGGAACTACGAATTGGCCAAGTTATATCAAAAGAGTATTTTTAAAAGTAAATCGCGATCCCTAGATTTGTATCGTGCCTCTATCCGAACCATGGACAGAATATCGACTGGATCGTCAAAACTGTGGAATGTTTTGTTTGTTGCCTTTTATAACAAGGGGTTCAGACCAACAGACGATGACTTAACAGAGATTTTGTGTTTCATACCTGATAAAATGATGTTCAGTGAAAATGTTGGATCGACGGATAATATTGATATATCTTTATTTGTAATATTGGTTCAAAATTTATTTTTAAATTCAAACATTTCATTCAATATTCGCTCTATTATTGATGTAGCAAAAATTTCCGTTTCTTGTTTTTCTCATTGGATACAAAAATTCGGCAGTAAAAGAATTGACTATTTTGTAGATGTGCACTATGTAATTTGTATTATCTTAAAAAAGATCCAAGCAGAAAACGACCAAGGTAGGATTGCCGAAGAGATTAGACACCTTTTGAAGAGCATCGTAGAACTCGATCCTATCGAATTTGATTCTGGAAATAGTCTATTGCATTTGGCTTGTCAATATTGGAATCGCCAATTGGTCGAAGATATTATCGATTTAGGAGCAAATGTCCATGCTGTGAACGATAAAAAACTGACTCCGATTCAACTGATTCGTTCGGATCAATTCAAATACGAACAAAATGTGAAAGTGATTAAGAAGATGATTGATAAGGGCAGTTTCATAAACGTAACTAATGTAGATGGTAAACTGATAAAAGATTTACTTTAGAAATTAAATTATCTTAAGAACAGCTTCAGAATAATATCCTAACATGGAATAAAATAAATTTCATATAACTTATCTCTATTTTTAGTTGTTGTTTTTTACTAAGCTTATAATTTAATTATACACGATAAAACCCTTTTGGACCTTAACTTATATGCCTTTTACTGAATTATTGTACATTTACTGTATATATTTTTATTATATAATTTTTATTTTTAATTGTCGTATATACTTTGTTGGGTATTATTTTAATTGTTATACACTACGTTTTATTTAATTTTGCATCTATGTGTGCCCCCCCCCCCCCACTCTTTCTTATTGGTCGCTCCGTGTGCATATTTTATTCATGTAGTTGTATCTGTATAATAATGATCCCATTCCTCTTTCTTCTGTTAGTCGTTGATAATGTCGTAGGCATAGCCCGACGAAACGTCCGAATAAAAATATTATTATCGTTCGCTATTTTTGACAATTACTATTTATACACGATATGTCTCTGACGTCATCAGAATCCGCCATTAAGTGTGAGATTTTAAAATAATTGTATCTTTGTAACATTTGAACGAATTATATGGACATGTGATACATAGAAATGATCGTATTATAAATAGATCTATTTCAATAATACGTAAAAATATGATGGGGTCACAGCATGATATAAAAAATATTTCACAAAAACTGACGTTCGATTGAGTTTTTCTGAAATAGCTTTTTATTTCATGCTGTAACCCCATAATATTTTTACATAATAATTATTCAAATATAGATTTTTTTTTAGTTTCATTAATTTTTTTATTATTTTATTTTATAATAATAAATTTTAAAAAAGGATAATAATTAATCAATTTGAACCTAAATGGAATGCCATTAATGTTTTAGAGTCCTACATTAGCATAGATTACAATAATGTGTTTAGTAAAGTGTTTGGCAACCTTGGCAACTCTCTGCTCAAAATAATACTGTCAAGAACTGATTTGTTGGCATCACTGTCATTGGCGGCCATCTTGGTTGTTTTTATTCTGAGGAAGAGACTAGTTTTACGTCTCGAAAGTCTAAATTTTATATTTTAACGTTTTCGTCTTGAAGTTTTAATAAAAAATAATAACATGCTGAAGATTTTAATTGTGAATTAATATTTTACATGTCTTTTTGAAACTACTTCGTATACTATATACAGAGTGTAACCACATTTACCGGTCAAAATATCGGAACTCTAAATTTTCTTAAGACCAAGTTTTAAAAAAAACATCAGCCTCTGTCTGTCTGCAGCAACATTTTATATAATAATAATAATTTAAATTCAGCTGCTGAATCAGTTATTTTATTTGATTTAGAGTATCTTTATGTTATGAAAACGTATCTTACGAAGCCGGAGAACATTCAAGCATAAACATATTTTTGATAAATAAAAAAGTTTATTTAGACAAGCTGTCCGGCATCCCTTTGCTCTCCTGATCCATTTCGCCATTTTGGAAGTACACGGCATGCAAGCTCTCTGTTGCCATCGATTGGTTTATATAACGAAGAGTTGCCAAAATTAAACATTACCGACTTTTCCACTTTTCATTTTCAAACTAATGAATAAAAAATAAATAAATAAAATGTTTACAAAACATAAAATACACATTCTTCTCTTTAAATTACTTGCATTAGGCCTAATAGATAATAGTTTGCTATCTTTAGTGTTGTAAGTTTTTCGTGTAATAGCCTATATTAAAGATATATTATGAACATTGAAAACTAACCTTGTAGACTTTCTGTATAAAGTCGACAACGCTGATAACGTGTAACTTCTTATTATACAGTTATATACTTCAGTACTGTATTTGAATTGTATAGACTGATGCACGCATAAAAAAGTTTGCACAACAAAACTATTGCAGTAAATATTTGCTCAATTTTTTTAAAACAAACAAACTGACCGTTACGTGTCTGGATCAATACTAAAGGAAAACATTATTTTGAAGATGCTATATAATATATATCCTCTATTTTAGCTAACTTATGCGTGTTCAACGATTGCAATACGTATGATTCGAACGGTGTAGGCTACCGTCCTACAGTGCAGACTGTAAGTTATTTCAACTTGTCTGTTAGTTTGCGCAAAATTTACGGGGGGAAACTGGTAATTATTATTTAGATAACACTTTTGCTATAAAGATTTTGGAAATTATCTGGCTGCAAATCCACAGGGGTTAATTGTCCGGCGGCGAATTTTCCTCACACCGAAAAAAAAGTATCATTCTATACGTATCCACACCTTGGACTTAAAATCTTATCCGACATCTCTAAGAATTACTGATTATTCAAAAAATCCTACGACCTCAATTTGATTTGAAGAATAATGAAACGTGTTAGTTAATTAGTACTAGGTATATATTAGCATACTACCATTGTGGCATAATTAGGCTATATAGAATATTATTCATGTTCAGTGTAGTTTTGATATTATTTTGCGCATGCACGAGTGGCAAATCCTTCACCCCGCCAAAAACCATTCTGGCTGAGATGAGAAATGTGTTGGGTAACAAGGATAGACAAGGAATGAGTAGTATCAATATGTGTAATATCACTTTTGCATTATCAATTATTACGCTGTATGGTATGAAAGAAATGAAAGAAATTTTATTTCATCATGTTTATTTTTCCCATACGATTTGAATATGTTCTTTACAAGTTTCTATCCGTAATATTCTGATCCACCCCACATTCCCTCTTATCCTTCCTACGACCAGATCCTATGACCAGATTCCTACGACCATTCCTATGACCAGATCCCAACATTGTATTGGTAATACCAAGGACCTTTTACCTCTAAGGGGTAAAAGGTAGGGGTAAAGGTCCTTGGTAATACCTTCCTCACAGTTCATGCCTAGGTCAACTTATGGTTTTTAAACCAAATTTATAGGGACTTCCTAGTCGCTATAACTTTTTGTATTTAATTTTGGATATTGTCCCTTGTTGGGTTCTTAACCAGTACCGGATACTGGTTTAGGTATGGGCAACATAGGAAACATAGGAATGGGCAACATAGGAAACCTGCCCAGGGCTCCACAATCAGAAAGGAACCTCCACCAACTAACCAAACTGAATAATCTGTGCTATAACTTAGAAGTCCTATCCTAACAAGGTGTTTGGACTTACATGCTGACAAAATTTTCGCCTCCGCACTACTCCGCAATCAGATAGCCAGATGCTGATAAATTCGTCCCTTCCTCCAAAAAATTTAGCCGATGTCAAAACTGCGGCTGCTGGGACCCCCATAAAATTTTTACCCTCTCGTCCTCATGTTTATACAACCTCAACCTTTTATCCCTCACCTCTCATGGGACGATATTGGGTAAGGATTGTCGATCCATTTTTCTCGTACCTTACTCTACCGGTATCCTTCAAATCCACGTTTTCAAAATTGTAGCGTAATTCATAAATAAAATTGCGGTATACCGGTACTGTAACGTTAATTGGTTGCTGCTTAACTAAGTTCTCCTCTTTACATATTCGCATAAAAATAATAAGCTGAATTTTTGCCAAGTATCTTCATTGTTGACGGAAAATAGCGGAAATATTATCACACTGGGGCAATAGTTTTCAGTGAGCAGCAGTCCTTTGATAAAACTTTCCTCCCTCATTGATGTCGTGACTGCATTGTAAACATCGTCATCAGCTACGGAAATCAATGGGTGCAGTTCGGTGAGCTTTTATGGGAAAAAGAAGCAAGCAGGTATAGTAGCCTATGCTGATAAAAATATTAGTGTACCTGTACTATTCATAACATGTATACTAGGGGATTCTCGGTAATTCTATTGCTTTACTTCGCGTGATAATATTCCATGGAGAATTATTAGGCAATATCGTGTGGTTTTTACCCTCTTCTCTTTATACCTTCATAGAGAACCATTATAAATGATGACTGAAATCTATCAGAACGGTGTGTAACTTATTTTGCGCGGAGAGAGGAAGCATAAAGTGTTCATTAAAACCGTATACGATATTATAATATTTAACTGCTGTTTCAATTACACCGTACACTTTCACTTTTATTAATGCGATTGGCGCGATTAATTATTTATATCCATATATTATTATAATGAAGAATTTATTGATATTAAAAAAAAACATTCTTCACAATACTGTATATCAGGTGTGGTAATAACTTTTTAGAGAACAGCTATTCTTTCTGCAATATTTACAAATTCTCGTCTTTCTGATGAAGGATTAAATTTAAAGGACGTAATAACTTAATCAGTAAAGCTGGACAAATATTTTATTATTTCCAGTAAATAATAGATAAGTTACATTTATGAATGTTACATTGGAATGAAGTAAACTTATTGTTACCATTAACATATAGGATGATCGAGGTATACGGTATACAACACTACAACACTAGCCGGGAGTTGTGGCGTGCTCCTGTAATCCAGGCTAAAACTGGGGGAAATTCCCGGGAGTAGAGGAAAGTTACGCATTCCCACCATGGGCATAAGGTCCGTATGGACACAATTATTAAACTAACGTTAAAACCATGGTTGAAACTGAGGAATTAAACTTACTGAAGAATTAAACTTGAAGAATTAACACTGAAGCACACCGTGCACTGAAGTATTAAACCACTGAAGTAACATTGAAAACACTGAAGTATTAACCTACTGATGTCACTTTGAAACAGTAGTAATGATTTACAATACGATAATATAAACACGATAAAAAGTTAAAATAATACGTTAAAATGTAAAGATTTACGAAAAAATAATGAAAGGAATGCAATGTGAGGTCATTTAGACTACTAGGACGTAGGCATAAGGGGGATGAGGGGATAAATCCACACTCCAAAAAAAAAAATTCGGGGGGGGGGGGGACCCTTGAATATGTACGGTATTCCGCAATCCGCATGGAACGCCTCCTGTCCCAAATAACAAAATTTAATATACGTTTTACTCGAGAAATTTCAACCAAATATTTTTTTCGTCTATATTTCCTACATATCGGTATTTGCTGCAGCCCCCATTTATACGTTTAGAAATAAACTTATAAACCCCCGCCATATCTGAAAAATATCCTCTCCCGAAATGAATTCATATGCGCTATAGACTATGATATTTTTGTAACCTTGTGTAAAGAATAAAAAAAAACAATACCAATGAAAAAATTAACAGTAAAGAAATTACAATATTCTTACTACAATATTCTCTAGAGTCCAGATGCAACAAAAAAAATTATTTGTTATCATGCGTATACCGTGTACTTACACAATACACGTTATACCGAAAAAGTTAATAGGTATACTGTATCTTGTAACAATTTTGGTGTTTAAGCAAGCCCATATTTTAATATTTGATGTAATGCAGTTTTGTTAGCTAATGTGCGGTGATGTTGTCAAGGTAACACGCCAACTGGCCGGTATAAGCTGGTGACTGGTCTGCATGTATAGGCATTTCTTATAAAGAAATTAGTCTGCATCAAGCCTTAGCATCTCCCTTTATCTGACTAATATTTTTTAAAATTTGTTTAACTTTTCATGCTAACAAGTATGTTTTCTCATCCAAGCATAGGGGGGTACTGGCCTTTAAAAAAGACCCATAATGAGGGTCAGAAGGGGCAAAGTCCCCCCCCCCCCCCGAAGCTAAAATTTTGATAAAAATTCCGTTTTTTTTTTTGTTTTTATTTATTTATTAAACAAATAAAATAAAGGCGAGTGGACTGTTCCACTTCTATGAAAAATGAAAAAAGGACTAAAGTAGCATTCTACCATTTATTTAGATACCTTCTTGGGAGGCTCTACAATCTACATTCTACAATTAGTAGCCTATCGTAATAGGAGGCGAAGTTTTTAAAAATAGCAATAGGACCTACTCGTATATGTAGTTGCTATGTAACTTAGTTTCTCGACGGCGCTGCGGCTGTCCCACTAGACCAGGGAGCTCTATCCACTGCATCCAAAGAAATTTTAAGTCCGTTTTTAGTGGCCTACTTATTCTACAATATTCTGGATATTTTTTAAACAATATTCTGCTGAAAGGTTAGTCTATTACCGTAGGCTACTTGTGTACTAATTATGTTTATAGATATGCAGCTGAGGTTAGCTCTGTATCCAATCATATAATGTAATTACTCCGTATTAGCCTGTCAAGAGATCGTGTTATCCATAGTCATAAAGTACCGAATTATCTGTTCAATGTACCCCGTGTACATACAACATAAAATAGGCAAGATATATTATGATAATTTACTTTTGATAATTCAGTATCCTATAATTCATCCATAGCCTATAAGTCATCCAAATAGCCAATATCCAGTGTTTATACTACTATGAAAATAATAATTGACAAAGGACGGATTTGAATAATGCTGGAACATAATCATACAGATAAACAACTTATGGCATGTTCTCAGATCTCATCCAGATTTGTTAGCGAGATTATTATAATCAAAAATGCAAACAAGTCAAGCATCTGTGCACAACTATAATAATTGATTAATCGAAACGAATATTATATAGCCTAGTCTATTTTAAATTAATTCTGAACAGAAAGGTTGTTTTTATTAGGGACAAACAACAAAATAATCCTAAATTCTGACGAATCTCTCTTTGTTTCTTAGCAGAATTTAGTAAACAATCAGACGATGACGATAAAAAGTTTGCCCATTCATTTGAAGCTTACGAGTTAATGCAAAGTTGTGAACTTGCAAAGTTGATTTAACAAAGAACCCCTGATTAGGTGATAATTTCTTTTTAGCATTACACAAACACTGCGCAGGAAAGCAGATATCAACTTAAGTCAGGAGGTTGACTGGAAATTATGTTATGAAATGTGTATACGTATAATACAGTAAGCTAGTCAACAAGCAGCGTTTGGGAATAAATAATATTGGTATAATTTAGTTTATAAACGTATCATACTAGCTGTAGTAAGTTCTCCACTCAATCCAAACTCCTTTTTGAGCCTATGGAGATTCACTTCCTGTCTGCTTAAAACTGCGCATAGCAGGGCGCGTTCACTTGCGATTCCGCGCGATACCGGAAACAATATGGGCCTCATAACTTAAAATTCGATCACAGCGCCAACCTTGGCGACATGCCCTATAGGATACACCAGGGTAGAGGTGTGCCGAGTGAAATTTGAAACTTGAAATGAAATTTGAAACGAAATTTAAACTTAAATTTCAACAAAATTTAACTTAAATTCCATTTCAAATTTCAAATCGGCTAAATTTGGCCAAGTTTTATTACGGTATATTTATTTTTTTTAACTTTAGAACTTGATAGGTCCTTTTTAAAAGTTAAATGTAAAATTAATTTCCATGCCGAGTGAAATTTGAAACTTGATATTTGAAATGAAATTTGAAACGAAATTTATACTTAAATTTCAACGAAATTTAACTTAAATTCCATTTCAAATTTCAAAATCGGCTAAATTTGGTCATGTTTTATTATATTTTTTTTAACTTTAGAACTTGATAGGTCCTTTTTAAAAGCTAAATGTATTAATTCCCATAGCCTGTGAAAAATATATTGATGGTAAATTAATAATTTTTAAGTATTTCTTTATAAAAATGTCCTGATTTAATTTTATGAAATTTCACGAAATTTGAAATGAAATTTGAAACGTTTTAAAATTTCGTGAAATTGCCCACCTCTACACCAGGGACAATTTATTCGTCACCAAAACTTCGGAGTCTTCTCCATTGGAAATGCATGCACAGGAACTGGAAATCAGGAACACAGGTATCGTTTTGGAACACCGGGGTTTCCTGTGTGTTTCACACTGGTGACGTGGCGACCACTAACTCGCCCCAGGCAGGGGCTCGATCGTTGTTGGTCACCAAAAACACCGTACGTATTTCCTATGGGAAGCTCCGGAGTTTTTGGTGTCCAATAACTCGCCCCTGGTGAATGCCAATAATTATTGTCTATATAGGCCTAGGAGAAAGTAGTAAGTTACGTAGCCTGAAAGAGATTTTGCAAGATGAAAGAGGTTGCGCACGCGTAATTATTACGCAACGCATCTTTCATCTTGCGTAGTTCTTTTTCAGGTTACGCAACTTTATTCTACTGCGAACACCAAAGATTATTTTCTTAATCTTTGCTGTATATTATGGTGTATCATAATTATTAAGGAGAAAGTGAAAGAGATTTGCCCAAAATAAAAATAAAAATTGCCATTTACTTGGTGCTCGTTATACTGTAGGTCACCAAAAACACCGGAGCTCCCCATGTATTTCCTATGGGAAGCTCCGGAGTTTTTGGTGTCCAAGCTAGTTAGAGCAAGAAGATAACCGGTGAAAAACAGGCTTAGCAACCTCTAACGAGTTTTCTCCAAGATTTTCTCCTTCAATTTCCACTAATTAGGTGGGAATCATGTGCAAATCTCTTCAATTTCTCCTATCACGTGTACGTGTATAGGAGTCACCTCGGGTCAGGTGTTAAATGTGAGGTCACAGGCCAGCCTACGAGTTTTCAGGCTATTTGGCCCCTATTAAATGTATAAAACAATGAAAACGATAGCTCCATATGATTATACAGACTAAAAGTCCTTCATGCGACATTCTGTGGTGGTACATTCAGGTAGCAACCTAGCCATAAATAATATAGTAATTTACAACATTTTTAACAGAGTGGACAACTTATTCGTCTTAATAAAAAGAAATATGTGAAAGAAAACATTAGTCCTGTCTTTAAGATAATCGTAAAATAGAACAAGGGTAATTTTGGCAAGAAGAAGTGTTGGCATTATGTTTTCAATGATTAACAGGATATTGTTCATAATAAAAGACTAAATCGTACACAATTTAAATCTCTACAAGGACAAAAACAAGCTGAGAATTAAGTCTTGTTGGACACTCTTGATGAAGACATGAATTAGATTAATATTGGTTTGTTCTATTTGTTTATTATATGTCGTTAAGCGGTTTTTCCAACACTTACACCACGGAGAACTGTGGCCACTCGCCAATATTCTTATGAATGCGAGTAACATAAAGAACAAAATGGCTACCAAATAAGACTTAAGTTATTATTTAATAGATTTTTAATTTAAAATTTAAAAAATATATTTTCATGAATTTCTAAGTATATAAAATAACATTTTATTTACAATATTTTCTAACATTCAAAAGTTCATAATTATTATTTTGATAAAAATTTCTAGGGAAACGAGACTACAAAATCGAACGCTTTGCTATTTTTTCTTTTTTAAAGAAAACTTACTATAATCTTTATTTTTTAAATAAAAATAAATAGGGCCTAGCCTACCATAATTTTTTTAATAAATTTTAAAAGACGAAGATGTAAATCTTTAAAGAGCAAAATTTATCATCTATAGAATTAACCTATTTCGATAAATACAATATTAACTTACTTTTTATTGAACCGCCACCTTTACTTTTTATTTTTACATCAAATACTGCATTTTTTTATAGGCGACGTCATTATATTTTTGCACTGTACTTTACTTACTGTATATTATGTTTTTGCACTGTACTCTAACAGGTGCATGCGATCGAGCACAAATGCAGGCGCTCGTGAAATGTACAAAAATAACATTAGGTCTACGAGACTTTATGACACGAAATAGCTGTTTTGTTTTATTGCATAAAAAATAAACAACACAATGAACAAGTATGAAAGTTTGATAAAATATACCGGTAATTAATACATTTCCCTTGATACGGTAGTTTAAGGTACTTATAGTTAACATCCTCATCATTAATTCTTCCTAAAATAAGCTCTTTAAATATTAATAAAAAAATTAAAGTCTTGAAGGAGTTGAAATATTTAACTTACTAATGAAAAATATTAAGTTAATTTCTTTCCCTGCAGTTAATTTTTTCGATTAGTCTTGGAGGAGTTGAAATATTTACCAATAAAAAATATTTCCCAAGTAATTTTTATTCAGGCCAATGTTTTAGAAAATTTAGGCCAGTTTTAGAAAAAAAATTATGGAAAATTATTATAGTATTTGTTTTGAAGGAGTTACTCATGAAAAATATTTTCCCAGGTAATTTTTTTCCATTTTTGGAAGAAGAAAAAATCAACCCGTAAAAACAAAGTTTTTTTACTATAAATGCTTTATATGCGGTTTTGGGTCCGAACCGGAAGTTC